>JAQGAP010001733.1:0-18256 GCA_034697805.1 Orchesella bifasciata
TGAGTTGCATTACATTGGTATTGTACGTGTAAATTATATGTATGTACATCTTATAAGCCTAACGCTACTATAGTTATGTTACGTAATGTATTGGGAATAGCAAGCACAGCAAGCTACTCAATGACAAGTAAGCTCATATTTGAGCAAGAATGTCACTACTGATGGAAAAATTAAAGTGAACTTCTGTTTGCGTCATGTTTGAATGTCTCTAAAGGCTTTGTTGAAGGAATTTCATTATACCAAAACATGTTAACTAATCGTAAGCTCCTGCAAAATAATTGTGAATTTTTGTGGTCATTTGGAGGGGACGGATCCCTTTTGCGTCAAATTTAACGGACTACGCTGGACAAACACAAATGAATTTTTTACAAAATGGTAAGTAGAGTGGCTTAAACGTGAAGGTTTGTAATATTTTAATGTAACATTAACCGGGAAAGTGCTATATAACTGTCATAATATAATTCTGTAAATTAATGTATAAGCAAAAGATGGTAATCTATAAAAATATCGACACTAAATTCAAATATGCACCTCGTTTGATCGACCTTCGAAATTTGCATATGCCGTTAGAATTGCAAAGAGAAGCACTACGAGAGCATTTTGTTTGTTTTTGTATATAGTGATTAGATCGTGCTAATATTTGCACGTGTACATGGCCAATTTTTGGGAATTTGCATAAATTTCACTTTCTACGTGTCCTTTCTGACGAAAACTGTTTTAGGCCAGAAGTTACAAGCATTCATTTATGGAATCTTCAAGAGTTGTTGACGGCTCAAGTGACAATCATTTTTAGTTATATTTGCAAACAAAACTTCAGGTGGGGATCGAAGTAACCTTTAAAAATTGACGTTTTGCTGTATTGTGCACAATACACTTCCATTTATTTTGCAGTTTTGACCATTTTTCCAAACTGTGACATTTAATCATCAAAATTCAGTATGGCCGGCATTGGGTATTACCGTCGCAGTGTGATTGTGTAACGTTATAAAGAGTTGTTATGTTACTTACGGCATGGTAATTGTACGCGTAACATTAAATTTCATTCAAAAACGGGGCTGCAATTGCTGAAGGAAATTTAAAATATGTTTTTCTTCTGGAAATTAGTTGGTTTAAAAAAACAATTTTACTCCCATTTTTTGGGACTTGGTCTCACTCCACAACTGAACTATCAATATTAAAATGACTTTATTAATTACCACAGATATAAATGTTTGTGAGATAAATTATTTTCGACATGGAAAATATATGTCAAATGTTTGTTTAAATGGGAAATGCAACGCATTGGTAGATCAGGCTAATAAATTGGTTAAAACAAAAGTGATATTTTGCTGTGTTATATTTCGGGGCAAGGCCCGACCGCAGGTTCTGCTAGTGTAGTATATATACAGATAATACTTTTTTTACACAATAATCTTAATCTCACCTTTTGGTGCAAGCACTTTTAATAAGATAACCCACTGAATTTCCCTGACCTTATCATAAACAAAAGCTACCATTGATATATATTAATAACAGCATTAACAGTGTGGTCATAGACTCCATAGAGACAGTTTGTGGAATCGGTATGTCAGCCAATCTCCCCTCTGGATTTATCCAAGCCAACAATTTTTTTCCTTGTATTAGCGATTCCAAATTATGAGGTAGAATGCTGCTTCCTTTATTGTTCCCAGAGTTTGCGCTTTCTGTAAAGATCTAAGGCTTGTAGATGCATCATCCGTTTTTTCCCACCTGCCCTAGATTCCAGATTCATCCAGGTGTCTTGCACAACGGGAAATTATGGTGTAAATGAATTTAGTATCCTAGCCTAAATAGCCGGTAGCAAACCTAGAATACACACAAACATGCTAGCTGTTTTACGGTGCCAACAAATGGCAATCCCCCGTAGAAATTTCAAACCCCCCACTATGAATCTCAATCCTCCCTCCAGAAATCTCCCCCTAGGAATTTTTTAATCTCTATAAAACTATTAAAAATTAATTAAGGCTAGTAACAGGTAGAGTATAATGTAACCGAAAGTTCTACTTAATGATGGACATCTTCATTCGTCCTCCATTATCCCTTATCTTCCTCCTATTTATGGTATTTACACAAACCTGTATGTCATGTCTCTCGCTTGCCGGGCGAGCACTCTAGACCACTAAGCTACTCAGCCACAACGGCTTATCATTTATCATTGCTCCTGAGGCCTGTGTAGTGTTAAATGGAACATGACAGGCATGTGACTGAAAGTAAGCCAACATACGACATTGTGGAATATCACCATTTTAGGAAGGAAACTGTTTTTAAATAGTAAACATACTGAGACAAAATGTAAAAAATTTTGAATAAAAATTATGACTGTAATATACAAATTGTCGTTTCTCAAATTTTTCGACAATTCTTTCATGCTTGGCTTTGCAATAAAATAAAAAGATTGTGGCGTTTTACATTTTTATAGCAGTTGCACTGTTGTATCGTACTTGGCTTTAATATGAAACCTGGTGAAGGGCTCTTTTATGCACCTAAACCGTTTAATTCTTTGTCCTTATTCAAGACATGACGTTTATATCCATGCAAAAGATTGTAAAGTGCACTTGTAAGTGAAAAAATTCATTTTAAATCCGAAGTAGGTTTGTAGTACCCCCATACGTTTCCCCTAACTGAACCGTGAAATCTAATAGACATAGACATGACGTGTTCAGGATGTGGGAAATATCGATTGATTTGGGATAATCCATATAAGGTTTGTACAGTTCGGAACCTTTTTCATATGAAAAAAATTTGTGGGTTATATACAGAAGTTAAATTCCAGGCAATGCTTATGGTCGGCGACTTGAATAGGATTTGCAGGAAACCAACTTCTGAAAATCAATATCTAATAGTTCAGGGGCAAGCAAACAAGCTCCAAGAGTAACTAAAGGATATTTCCAACCATACGAGAATACGATATCCGGTGTCTAGTCTCTTACCGCCTACCAAATGGAATTCAGACACTGGTAAATGGAACACATAAGCTGAGAAGGTTTAAATTTTAGTAGTGCAGTTCTAGTATACGGGTGGATCGGTTGGCTACTACTGCAATCCTCTGGATTTCAAATCACACGTATACAATTACGATTTTCGAAACTGCTAAATATTTGAGCGTCTGGGAATAATTTGTTCGATTTCTCAGTCCAACAAATAAATTAACAAAAGCTGCTGTTGGAGTTTCAACTTTCACAAACGTTAATTTTTCTCATTTTCCCAGGCTTAGGTATTCACCATTTCCTTCGATAAGTGAAATTTCAAAAATGCAAGATGTTGCTTGCAACTTCATGTTTTAAATCATTTTAGTTTCGAAATAAATAAACGAAAAGCGAAGTCACGAAGTAGCCAATATTGATTGAAATCTAGGCTTACATTAGGAATATATCCCATTTGCTTGCGTTAAAAGTGTTATTTTATGCCAACAATAAAAGACCCACGTGACAAAAAACCAAGATTTCTTCAGGAAACCTAAAGTAAAACTCCCACTCCGTACCAAAAGGTACCTACCAGCTAGGGAGCAACAACTTGAAAACTCTGCAGAGTGAATATAATTAGTGTAAATACCATGCACTTTGAAAAATTATACATTTTTTTAATTCTCGTAGAAAATATTATCCAAAGAGAGCAGGTATACGAAAGTCAATTGATATGTAAATTTTTATCTACCCAATAATAATGCTAACATGAAAAGCCACACTGCGTTCGCCATATTATTTGGGGTTAACGGGTGCGGTAAGTTGACACATTTGTAATAGGGACAACAAGAAAACGACTTTCATACTTGATGGGAAACCTGTTTCTCTACGGGTTTTGGTGCAATTGGTCTGAAAATTTGCACTTATATTCTTTAAAACATCACACTAAACCCCTAAGAAAAATAGGTTTCCCATCAAGTCCGGAAGGCCATTTTCTTATTGCCCCTATTACAAATGTCTCAACTTACAGCATCCGTTAGCCTCGAATAATATTGTGAACGTAGTGTGGCCTTTCATATTAGCATTAGTATGGGCTAGAATGAAATTTACAGATCAGTTGACTTTCAAAAACCTGTTGGAACTTTTGGGCAACTATTTTTCTATGATATTCGTTAAAAATGATACTTGTATTGAAAAAAACACAGCACCTTGTGAATTTTACGTGGGTATGCATAGCTAAACTTAGCCAAATGATATTTAGTTTTGATTGAAAAATCCAGGTTAGTATGTTTTTTCAATCGAACCACGAAACCAATCGTACATAATCAATAACGAATAACCAAGCCAGGTAGAACTTAAATAGTATGAAACAGCTGTATATTTGTGCTTATAGAGGGAAAGCACTAGTCAAAGCCATGAAGTTGCTCACTTGTTCCATCCTGTTCAACTTTCTCGTGCGGAGTCTTCAGTACTCCACCCTAAACTTTGGAACCAGCTTAGAAATGTTCAAGGACTGTGCAGTTCACATAGTCTTGCATCGTTTTGAGGTAAGTATAACCACATCTGTTTGTTGTAAACCTGTATGTTAAAATCAAGCTAGTTTACTGACACATGCAAAAATACAGGGTGCTGAAAAAACATTCATTGTGAAGCCACTAGACTTTCCAATCGTTTTATCCATGTTTCATTACGACCGACATAATAGACACGCAGAGCGTGCAGAAAAGGGGGTGCTATGCAAAACGCGACTGTACAAACAAAAGAATCCGGAAAGATTATTCATGTTTGCTGCTCCGCCATCTGGAAAGTTGTATTGCTTTGTCCAAATCTTTGTAAATGCAATTCCTTGTGATCTTAAAGATCGAAAGACAGCTGGAACAATATACAATTATGAACCCTCCATATTCAACCCAATATCAGATTATCGAGCGTACCACGCAGGCACCGATATACTCGACCAACCTGAAAGAAACTATTGCACGTTTTTAATTCATGTTGAAACTGATGTATCATCTGCATCAAAAAAGGAAGCCTTAGGACGCAGTCATTATATTTATCGCACAGCAATATTTGCAGGATGGTATAGTATGGATGAAGTCGTTCGAATGGATGACAACCCCACTAAAATAATATTTTGGGTTGACAATTCTGAAAAAAATCAAGTTTTTGAAGTAGTCTACACTGCTGTTATCACCGCCACCAATCACGGGGATCGTATGAGTTATTTCCGGCAACATTGTTGGAAACATCTGCAAATGATGGATTGGGAAAATTTTTGGCGCTGCATTGACAGAAAACCTGAACTGAAGTCAACGTTAGTACAATTCGATCCATTGAAAGAAAATTCCGGTTCTTTGGAACGTGTGCGTTTTTCCCGCTCAAAAATAACTATTGAGTATCCAGGAAACTTTGACGCGAGTAAACCGATAAACGTATACCTCCATAACTGGAGGGTAACAGATGGTGACATTGAACCTGTTTTAATTGGAATGATGTTTACTAATTCTTCGATAGTTGTTCCAATATATGAAATGGAACAAGTAGATATAATGGACAATGTAAAAAATCCAGTCTTCTATTCCGTCTATGTTATTAATCCAACTTACATATCAACCGCACACGACACTATTGAGTTTATAACTTGTGTTCCAATTTCAAAAAAAGCCTTTCTATCCTTAATTGGATACATCAATGCGTTTGATTTAAGCACCTGGCTTTATACATCACTTTTGTCACTTTTTAGTGTGTTTTTGTGGCACCGTGTTAGCTATACAAATTCGAGTTACAGCAACGGTTTATTACTGGTCTACAGCATATTAGTAGGGCAGTCGACTTCAGCTATCGACAGAGTTAAATGGCTTAGTGGAGCGTGGGTAGTGGCAGGGTTGTTTTTGACGTATAACTACCAAGGAAGCAATATTGATCAACTTACATCGCCGTTAGCTCCGAAGAAGTTGGAAACGTTTGATGACGTTTTGGGCAACAACCTTACAATTTACTCACTTCCACTTGGTTACGAAAGTTACGTGGAAATGGAAAAACAATTGCGGACAATCACAAATTTGAGTATTACTGACATTGTCATTGTCGACACCGCTCCTCTTTGGGATGCCAAAGTGGTCACATTTTCCAGTATTTACAAACGAAAAGAGGTAAACCAATCCATAAATGAATTGGAAAGTTCACTAACAAATTTCATAGCAGCCCCAACCGACCATAGGGAATCTTATCACATGATACCGTTGCAATATTATGTTAACAAAATATCAAAATGTAAAGCGGAGGCGTTTGTTGATAGAATGTTATATGTAAGCAAGATGCGATTCGCACTTAAGAAGTTGAAGATTACTGATATGGATATTGCAACTAGCAAGACACCATATGGAAGTTTGTATCAAATGTGGGCTTTTCGCAACCTTGAAATGCCACCCAACACAGTACAAATGCGCTATTTGTCGTTAATACAGTCTGGATTGGTCCATTTGTGGACGGATTGGAAGTTTCGGATTGAAACTTGGAATAACACAGTAATCTCTTCGACTGTAGAACCATCGTCAGTTAAGTCATTTTCTACTGAAGATAACATTGTT
Organism: Orchesella bifasciata; assembly: GCA_034697805.1. Classification (NCBI taxonomy): domain Eukaryota; kingdom Metazoa; phylum Arthropoda; class Collembola; order Entomobryomorpha; family Orchesellidae; genus Orchesella; species Orchesella bifasciata. The sequence continues at coordinate 6,512 of JAQGAP010001733.1, forward strand.
GTTGTGTTTTACTTGCATTTAACATTTCTTGCAATATCACTTGTTCCTTTTGTGCTTGAATGCAGAATGTATTTAAAACAAGGACTGGTGTGTATTTTTTCACTCATGTTTTTCATTTTTAAGGCACTAAGAAACAGTTTCAGCTGGTTTTTTACACAATTCTAGATAGGTTAAAGGTTGTAATAACATATTTGATGTGTCCAATGAAAACTTATAACACTAGCTATCAGTCTCGCACGCGCTAAGTAGCACTGTAATTAAGTATGCATTTATATGTAATTATAGGAATTTTAATTACATATAACGTCCAACATTTGGTGTTTTAGCACAAAAAATAGAACGAAATTATGTCGTAGGTACCTTATAATTTAATACCTTATCAAGCAAAATTGCTGTGTCATAGTGATGCCATATCACGATGTGGACTTAGTACTTAAAAGATCGGGAATTTGTTATTTCTTGTGCCAGAGATATATGGCAACAAAATGTGAGTACATTTGACCAAGGTCTGTTTACATTATTGTTGCAACCAGAGCTTAAAACGGAGAGACATTAAGGATTTGTATATCCCAGTACACGCTGTTGAGTATTGCAGCGTGTGCCCTAATCCGAAAACTATTTCCAAGATTGTGACAAGTCCTGATAATTTTTGGAACGAGAATAAATAGAGGGAGAAATGAAGGACTTCAATACTTATTTCTGATTTTCATTGGTAGTTCATTTAAGTTAATGGTATTAAAATTAAAGAATGGTCAGAGGGAATGAATTATTATCAATATTGAATATGTGGTTTTTATTAATATGAATTCACTTTAGTTTAAAAGTCCTAAAAACAATTTTATTATAATATGTGTAAGTTTGAAAGTAAGATGTTTAGTTTGCCATTAATTTCGTTGATTTCATGATCATGTACTGATGATTGCAAGCGTTAATAAGAATATTTGTTTGATTGAAATAAAATAACAAATTTTCACCTCTTCAGCCGAAAAATGTATAATAATAACAAATTTATGTTATAAGTCTGTCATTCTGAACCAATTTCGGCTTTTTTCATGAAGCACCTTCGATTCATTTATATCCCTTGAAAGCTAAAACGCAGTCCTAACGTAATTAGACCTAACTGTATACGCGTATTTATAAATTTACGAAGTTATCCTTTCAAAATTGATTCAAAGAAAGTACATGTCACGAAACTACTTGTCATTTAGTTCAATTTTGACTTTGCTTTGATTGAGTTTGTATTTGAAACAAAATGCATCAGTTCTAAATTACTACATTATACATTATGCAAAAGTTTTAACCATAATTTACAATAAAAATTTATCAAATTTCAGAAAAGAAAGGTAACAAAATTTTTCATTGTTGCGATGCTTTGCGCTGTGTAGTTAGGGCTTCTTCGAAGTATAAATCAATTGATAATTGATTCGGAAACCCATTTACTAAATGCTCCATTCAAAAAGTTTTAACATAAAAAACTATCACGTCGCACAACTGACTGCAATCCAACAAGCACTGATAATGACTGAAGCAAATACATAAAATTTTAAGAAAAAATGCATCATCTTTTATTTGAAAAAAACTTGCAGAAACATCAGTAGATGTATCAATTGAATTACAGTTAAAAAATAAGAAATAAATAGGTAAATAAGGAAACTAATTACATTACAATTATTTACCAATTTTCGTGAAATTAAACCCACGAAACGAATGATTTCGAGTAACATTGATCATTCACTTTTTGAGTCGCCGTCTTCCGGGTTCGTGCCCAAAGCATCCTCAAGTTCTTTCAGATCATAGGGTTTTCTGTAAGGCTAGTTGTTAATGTTTTGGCTGCGGACGCTCCATGAATTTAGCCTAATGTGATCGTAAATATTGACGAAACCTGTAAGTGAGATGTCAAAATAGATTGTGAACTCGAAACTTTCCCCATTCTTTTTAATCTTTTTTTTGAAGTCATTAGTACTTTGCCTGTAAGCCTGCTCACACAAGTGACAAACAAAAGGACACTCGTATGTATGAGTTCTGATATGCTCCTTCAGCTTCTGTTTTGACCAACACCGCTTGCCACATCCTTCCTCTCCAAATGCAAATTTCCACTCGTGGGTGTATAAATCTTATGCTGGGCCAACTTATTCTTGAAAACTTTCCCACAGGTGTAACAAGTTTGCGAGTTTTTGGGTGCTTTATGCATATATATTTTGTGCATGCTTCAGTAGCATTTTTTGTCATAAACATTACATTGGTTGCACTGCGTATTTCACATTTGATTTCACTTTTGTCATCGTCCTTATGTACTCGGCATGTGCAATTCTAGAATTCTATGCGTCATATATTTTTCCTTACAAATTCGAAATTGGAAAGCACCTAATAATCCACTGGTTTTTACTTTGTGACAAGCTGACGTGTGGCCTTAATTGCACTAATCTCTTGAACTGTTTGTCGTAATGAGGACATTTGCAAGTCATGTTTTGCTTGTGCTCCTTGCTAAGGCGTCGTCCATATAGTACGTCACGCTCGAGGGTGGGTGGGTCTGTTTGCTGTCAGCGTGACGAAGCGTGACAGGGGTGGATGGGTCGGTCGAAGGCTAGCGTGACGTTTTTCCAAACGTTATTTATGTATTTAAAAAAAACGGTGGTTTTCGGGGGAAATCATCAGTAAAAGTAGTACTAATTGATCTTTGTAAATATACTGTTGTATTTAAACAAGCTACATAACCTTAATATTAATAAAATATGGTAGGTACACCTGTTTGTACATCACCTATTTCCCATGCTCTTTCTATCTCAAGCCGAAATTTGGAAAACTGTAAATTCTGCGGAGCATCCGGATGACAAATCCAAATGTGACGATTGAATTATATCTTCCATTTACAGCGCAGTGGACATACATTGGAGCCGTCACCCATAGCTGTGTTCCTTATAATATTACTTAAAATATGAAGCCTAAACGCCTGGCTCCAACAAAAGTTTTTACATAATGGGAAATTGTGTAAAAACGGGGTGTAAAACCAAGGGTGTAGTTTGAACTTGCAGTGTTCACAAACCTTTCTTCTCAGACTCCACCACAACTTACTCTGATCAAATATGTATTGCAAATATTTCTGCAGAACCTAATGTCGTTTAATGTTGCTCAGAGAAGGTTGAAGTCTAAAAAGTCGAATGTTTTTCGTAAAATTATTTGTGATTCTTAATTTTAGTACATTAATACATTGGTAATCACCATTTAGATTTAACAATGATGGCTGAACCATGTTTCTATATCCCGGGAATATTGCGTCATAAGGAAAATTTGGTAAACTGAACCCCTTAATCAAAAAGTTCCAAAACATGGAAAACAGTGGCCATAGAGTAAAATCCTTTCACAGACATTCATTTACGATCAAAATCAACGTATATCTCCAAACTCAGCCAAATCCACCATTTTCATGCTGGACTATTCCCTAGTGAGTGATTTGCTTTTTATCGGAAATTTGCCGCATTATGAAGCTCTCCATTTTGTCATCTGTTTGGTTAACATCTACGAAAACTAATTCCAATAAATACGATAAGACAATCACTAAATTACATATATGGTACTTCTCCCTATCAAATGATGGCAAAAGTTCATATTCGAATTTTTAATTCGCCTATCAATATTTTCTGTTTCGTATGAGCAATGAAATTCGCACTGGGTTTAAGCACCGCATGTTTTATCCCCAAATGCTTATTTGATTGGTTTCGGTACAGTCGAGTATAGTTCAACGTTTTCAAGTCTTATATGCCAAAAAAGGCCCCGACTGTAATCCTGAGAAAAAACATGTTTTTACCAACTGTCTGGAGGCGTCTGAGCTTTTATCTCTAATTAATTTTTGGCTTTTGAAACCAACTCCACTATACTGACAAATACAGTTTTACATATAATTTTCTGACGTTTCTTTTGCATAGTTCTAGCCAGATATGCTGGCCTGACAAAGCATGGACTATTTGGAATTGTAAACATACGTGTTATGTTGGTTTCTTAGCGGGTACCAGTGGGTGGCAACACCGTGGCTACTTGGAATCCACAGGAAAACCGAGGAGAGACAGTCCCACAGAAAAACATTCACAGCGTGGAATGAGGTCAGTCTAGTCAAATAGCTTTTGCTACTTGGTGGCATTCGTTTCCAAGCTCTCTTTGAAATATGGATTCTTGTTCGCACATCAACTGCTGAAATAACATCCACGATAATTCTTGCTTAAAATTAAACGTCCAAGTTTCATATTTATTTCAATTTTGCAATGAAGAAACTTGTACTAGTCTTGATATTTGGGATAGTCATAGTTCCACTTTCACAAGTTTCAAGCTCTGATTCCGCTTGTTTGTCCCGCTTGTTTCCCCACTTAAATTCCAATAGCGATGAGTATGTTTTGTACTTTTTGTATTATTATAACTCAACACCAATTGGCAAGGCTCTGTTTCTACCAGATTCATCCTTGTTGTCGAGGTTCATCGCGATCCGAGATAAAGAGGGACTGAGACGAGAGCATTACAGATATTCCGACACATTCAATGTGGTCATCAGTCCCATCCAAGTTGACGAAATCGATCAGGAATGGAAAAGCTTAGAAAGGCCTTTTTTTACCCTAAGCGATGTTCTTGTACCTTCGCGTACACTCTTCATCTTTGTGTGGGGAAAAAATTCCAAGATTCATCAGAGAAATATTGTCCTCGCAAATTGGGACGGTAGGGTTGAAGTATTTCCAGCGTTGACGATCATCGTTACATTACCCCCAAGTTTTGAATGCGAGCCAAATGAAACTTCAGTGACGATTATCTGTAGAGGATATTGCTCCTCAACTCCCATCCCAGTTGAAGATTTTGGAAAGCGTTTGAACCGCAATATCTACCTTGCTCATCGTCAATTGTATTGGAACGGAAATAGGAAACTTATTCCAGTGGTGGCAACTCATGGGCATTATTTCATACAAGATACACCAAAGGAGCAGCAAACAGTTTGCCTCAGCCAAAGAAAGAGGATGCATTACCAATGCACATCAAATATCATGTTGTATTTAATACTCGCAGAAACACACAACCTAACACTCTCATTAAACATATTTAGTACTGATCTATTTTTAAAATTTTGGACGGGAAAAATGGAATTTAGTGGTGCACTTTTGACCCTACAATACTCAACTCCCTATATCACCGGTTTGTTTCAATTTTGCCACTTTTTCTCCCGCTCTGTATTATTCTTTGAAAGGAAAACAGAAGCAAATGCTCAGTTGCTCAAGTTCAGCACTTGGTACGAGCCATTTAGTCCTGAAATATGGATGGGCCTGTCAATCATCATGTGTTTAGCCTTTCTTCGTTCGTACCGGCGTCACCACCAAATTGAATTAGTTTTTGGCGAACTAGTTGGATTTCTCGGGAGTGTTTTTGGTGGATCGCTTAAACATCGCCATTTGGTTGTAATTTGTTCCTTCGCGTTCATCTTCACGCAGCTCTATTCAAACGGACTTACCAGCATAATTACCGTTCCGCAACCTCCAAAGCAGATCATTAAAACATTGAAGCAATTTGTAAACCACGGTTACAAAATAATATTTATGCAGAATTTGTTTATTGGTTCCCCTCAAGAGTTGCTTGGGGAGGAACTAAAAGCGTATAATTTATCTGTTGCAGAAACGTTTCAAGTGCTTAACCATACGGTTGACACGTCTGAACTTTTTGTTTTGACGACTAAGGGCCAAAAGCTTGGAATGCGAATACTCACACAATATGCAGAATATTCTATATCCTCTTGTTCCCAATTGATGCGATATAACAAAACTGATAACTTTATTTGTGCAATGCTAGATAAATCCTATGACCAACGAATGTACTACTGGATATTCCAAACTGAAAATCAATACTGGTTGAAACTCTCCATGCAGAGAGTCGTTGCAGCTGGATTGTATTACAAATGGAATGAATGGGCCATGTGGCATACAATGTTGAAGGAAGAGAAGCATTTCAATAAAGAGAGAGGAGGCCCCGAAACCGTCAACAAAGCTAAAATGCTTGCTATATTGGCAATGTTGTCGTGTTTAGTGCTAATTTCCTTGGCTGTGTGTTGTTTAGAAATTAAAATAAAAAGTTTACTGGAAACGTTCCTATGGAAGCTTGGCGTGATACGCATATGGTTTAAGGCTAAGGTTAAGGTAAACGCTGAATTAGTTAGAAATTATATACTAATTTTACGCCGTAGCTTTCAAAACAAGAATGTGCACAACAACTTGAAGGAGGGAGAATTTGTACTCGTCCCAGCAATGACTGTATTTTGTATATTTTCAAGCGATTACATTCAATTGCAAGATTCTTTTTCGTGATGTTTATGCCTGAGAAAGTTACACTTTTGCTAGTTCTAGTTTTTGTTGGTATAGGGATTTAATAAATGTCAAGTGGTTTGTAGTTATAATGTATTTTTAGTATGAATTACTCAATATGCTACTCAAATATATAGCAGTTAAGGAAAACTTATGTTTCAACAAAACGTGTTTAGAATTAGAATTGCTGTCTATTTCTATTTATCAAATCAAATGTAACTAATGGAAGACAAAGGTCATGAATTTGTAAATAAATTTATTGTATTCTAAACTTGGTTGAAAGTACGTTATAATAAAGCACATTAAATTGCCAGTATCGACTTATTGTATGTGATTATAACTAATTCATTTATCTTTTAACGGATAATTTCTTATTCGCAATACGTTTTTATCTTTGTTACAGATACAACCTTCCCATTGCACATCAAATGTTAAGACAAATTCGTACTTTTTCGTTGGAAAGTTTTTCTACTTTCACACGTAATGCGCTACTACCACGAGGTTTACCATAATTTTGGAGGAATAGTATGCGGGTGATGTAGACCTGTGTGAGAAAAAATGCAAATGAACAAATTTCTACCAAATGACGGTTTCTGACCAACGTTTAGGCATTGGGACAGCCACAAAGGCCAGGTATTCAGAGGTAGACTTTGTCAAGGTTAGCCAAACTTCCGATTCATAATTTGTAGGTTATGTCGTTGGAAATGTCCGTTTCTATACTTGTTACGGTTTATCATAAAAGTTATTGGGTTACGAAACCCCATATATTCCTATTATATTTTACTTTTTGCTAACATTTGGCTTCACATGTCACATAAACAAAGTACCTTCAATAAAATATAGCCTTAAACGAAAATTTGCGGTGTTTTTGAAACAACTTCTTTACGTAGTAATTATAAAATTGTAATAAAATGTTCATTTAAATGTATACTTTTATTTAATTCTTGATGTTCTAAAGTAAAAACGAATTACAAAACCTGCATTTAAGGTATTTAGCAACAAACCCGTATGCTTTCTTCTTGGGTTTTATATACGCCTTACTTTTTCCAATACTATTATGCATTTGTGAAACACACAATGCTGATCTAATTCGCAATACAACAAATATGTATTCAGCCTTTATCAAATATTTTGCAATACCACTTTGAGCATTAGCCTGCTTATCTCTCTGCCTTGTTATCTTATATGCCCTCGTTTTTCTCCTACATTTAACCACTATGCACCATGTCTGTAATGTAATGACTTACGTTTACCATATCGACGGATTGAGTATAAGCTTTTGTAAATTAAAAATGCACTTTTATTTTTATCTTCATAATATTATTGCAGTTAAAAGTGCATTATACTTTTATTAATTGTTCAATGTTCTGTTGAAAAACAGTCCCAAGATATCCACTGCTTCTTCGACACGCTGCTGAATCAAGGGATTGCTGAAGTCTCCTCCTGCCCCAGAAAATGCATGCACCATATCTGTGAAGCGTCGGTGATATACAACGTCACCAAATTTTGACTTCAGAATTTCATAGAATTCATCCTATTAACAAACAGCAGAATTAGAACCTGATAGTACCCCTTTTACTTTACAAATCATTTACAGTTTTAATTACGTTTTTGTGATAAACTTACATATACGGGGTCACTTGAGGTAGGCAATAAACACATCGGAACCTTCACATCGTATGCCATTTCAGTGGTGACATAAGTAGGATGAACCCATCCCGCAGCCTTAATTTCAGGAATTCCTTCTGATGCTGCCAATGTTGACATCAGTCCTCCGTAACACATGCCAAATATTCCAAATTCTGTAACGTTTTCCGTGGTTTTGAAATGATTTATGATAGTTTGAACATCAGGCTTTGCTACTTCGTTCCAACCGGCGTGTTGCTCAACCCAGGCATCAACTTCGCCCATGCTAAAATCATTTAAAAAAAGCAATTTGTATATAGCCATATTGCCCCTATTTTGAATTTTTTATTCTTACTTACTCAGCAGGTGGAAAGTTCTCCGAATTCCAGTATTCTTCCCTGAAAATGCGTGGAATTACCACACGGAAACCATGAATCTGAGCAATACTATCTGCAACTTGCCGTATGTTGGTTGACATGCCCAAAATATCGTAGATGTGAATAAGAACCCTTTTTCCTGAACCATTGGGAGTTTCGTAAACAGTTAAATTTCCAATTTGATACTCTTCACCCTTGGGTGTGTAATTTGCCTCAATAATTTTGTGATGCTTGGGGGTATTAGAACCATCGTAGATGATTTTTCTGGAATGTGCAATACATATTATGGACACAAGGACAAGTAATCCTTGAAAAATTAATTTGTGGCTTGCCATTATTATTTCGTAATACTTTCCTGCTGTGTGACCAAAACTTAAATGCTGAAATTTTTTACCCTCATACTCGTTAAATACTGAAAAACATCACATGCTCATGGTTTTATCATTTTTTTTTGAATAATGTATCAGTTTTGACATGAATCTCTGTCAAATTCAAAGCAAAGCAGCAAAAAAACACGGATATGCAGACTAATGACCACATTCATTAAAGTTTTTGACAAGTTGGATCAAACTTCAATCAAATTTTATGTCAGTTAAGTGATTATGCGAGAATAGCTGACAGGTTGCGTGCGTAATACGTGGGACAAAATGTATACTTGCAAGCATATTTGGTCAAATCGATGTAGAAATTATTAATGAACGGGTCTTTCCCAGTTGCCAATTACTGATAATACTGACTGTAATATGTAGATCACGTCAAGGTGATCACATTTTGATGAATTTTTGGGATATATATTATGGCAGTAAATGTTTATATCTTTTCTCAATAAGTCAGTGTACATGACAGCCTGTCACAAAAGTCTTATTAGCAAAACATGCTGCTAAAATTGAAGTACAAACTGCATAGCTATACATTCACACAATAACAAAATCATTTGATATGTCAAGGTTTGGACGAGCTGTAGGTACGGGAGTTTTTCTAATTGAATCATGTTGCATGACTTGTCATGTGACAAGTTCCAAATTTAACTTTGTGGTTTGCACAATACAAATTAACTTTAAGCGTGTAAATCGACGATTCTAGAATGTTTTGAGCAAAGCACTTTGTCATCTGGTAACTAAATGTAGCAGAAAGCATTTCACAACTATGTTTAATATTAATAAACTGAATTTTTAGTCCTACGAACTTTGTACTTTGAAATACATTCCATACAGTCGCTGCCTACTTAGCTGAGAATATTTCAGTTTTTAGACCTTATTTGTGTAGCAGAATGGCTTTGCAACCTGATAATTAACCAACATTTGTGTTATTCTGTATGGTATGAACTAATAAAAATAGAACTGCATAAGTGGCAAAATTCTTCAGGATCATGATGTATTCTGTTAATGTCAACAATTCACGCTTTATCAAAACTGCAATTTCCATCATTATCTTTTTATCACTATAAGTAAAATGTATCATGATATTACATATATGTATTCATAAATCGTCAATTCCAACTGCCAGGTTTTCTAATAGATTCATTTGCATCACTTACAATACTCCCGAATCGTATTTAGCTTATATGCGAAATTATCGGTTTGAGAGGACATGTTTGATAATATTTTGCTAGTCGAGCTTTCTGCGTCTTTCTTAACGCTTTCTTCAGGACAATTGAGTGTATTTAGCTTACACTCAATTTTAATTATCCAGGAATGTACGCTTATTTCCAAGTTTAGGAACTAGTACTAACCACAGCCATCTGCGTTAGGGGTCATACTCGACCCATTTATGCTTCCACAATTTGCAGTAGTACATATCATCTTTTTAAGTAAGTGGCGTCTATGATTATGATAAACCACTGACTCGTATTAATATTTTACTACCTTATTATTAACTGCATATATACTTTTTCCGTTATCGGTGGCTTGACCCAGTTTTTGGTAATTAGGGTGCTCTGAGAACAAATACTAGACAACCTAATGCTTTATTACAATTTAAGATGAGTTATCAGAAAAAGCAGGTAAACCTTTGAAAATTTTCCAAATCGAGTTTATTTTCGACGTTTCGGTTATCACTTGCAAATCTTAAAAAAAAATGTTCCAGCGATAAATATTACACATAAATGTATACGCACTGTATTTTGTATTGAACATTTATTTATGAGATTCGGTTTCTACATACAGATTTTTTTAAAAATAACTTCATAGGTGCATCTAAATAGTGCAGCATTAAAGCACAATCATGTATTTTTTTAATGTTACAACGATCACTTGAATACCCATAATTATAATAATTATAATTTAACTTTTAAACTCCGATTTAAGCATTAATATGGTCGACAAAGTGTTCTTAACATTTATGTAGGACTTAAGTAAATGGTATAATATGAATCTGCTTTGATGTTTAATACATTCTTACTTCAAAACTTACAATATGACCTAACGAAAATTACTTCATTGCGTCGGGTCTACAAATTTATTACGCCGCGTAACGTTCTAGTTAAAAAACCAAAACCAATCAAAACCATTGCCACAAATACCTAATTTTCATTATGAGTGAGAAAACGTATAAGCTCGAAATTTTCCTCTTGCGCATGCAACAGCTACGTCTTTGACAAAAGCCACTGTTTCAGCACTCCCACAATTGACTTGGATACGACCATCAATCAAGCTACAAGTTCCTATTAGTAACTTGTCACTGTCCACTGAATTTTTTAATATACCAGTAAACACACAGTAATCCTGTTTGGATACTGGTAGAAACCCCTCTGATTTAAGTACCACAAACACAGTGGTGGTGTCCATCAACGAATCTTGCCCTACAGTAGCTACGCAACCGTGCTGTAAATTTTCAAGGTCAACCGAGAGTTTAGGATCTGTAACAGGTTCAATTTTGCTATCTTCTTCTCTGAGTACCTGTTTGAATTTTATGGCTATTTTGACGGCTTTACATGCTTTTACATCAAGCAATACTTGTTGAAATTTTAAAGCCAATTCAAAAACTAACACTAACAGAGCAACACCAAACATAAAACCTGTAACAACAAAAGTCCCTTTAAACGTGACTAATTTTGCTGGTGTATCCTCATCTTGGTGATCAACTGTTGGGTCTGCTAAGAAAATTCTACTCCATAAATTCCCGTTTTCTATGCCTAATTCTGACTTTTTATTTAGCTCCTTCCAGTCGCTTTCTTGCTTTGTTTTGTGAAACCTATTCATCAGCATGTCATAAATTCCGGATTGCACAAGTAACGCCAAAAACCTCGGAAACCGGAATGCCATAAAGCTAGCAAACTCTTCATCCCAAAGAAAAATTTGTCGATTTGTCACTGTTTGCTCTAAATAAACATGTTTGGACCCAATTTGAAAACTGAGGTATTTTTGCAAGTATTCTCCGATTCTTATTAGAAAGATGTGCTGAATCCAAATATTGTA
>JAQGAP010001734.1:0-18251 GCA_034697805.1 Orchesella bifasciata
AGTCCTTAAATATTATTCACTGATTATTGTTTAACTGTTCCATAATCAACTTACCGCTTTCTTAGAAGATGCAACCATTTTGATAATTAAAGAGTTGTGTGGGTTTTCTATTCCCAAGTTGATCGGACCAGACACCAGACTAAATCTGAAATAAAACGCAAAAAAAAAACCGATTAATTAAAATCTCCAAACGCACAATTGCATTACACACATAACTAAATGCCAGTAGCACTACACAATAATAAATTAATCAGTTAAAGTTAAAATTAATTATTCAATTTCTAAAAAAAAATATGCTTACCTGACTGACTCGTTTCGCTGAACACTTTATGTGTAATGTGCGATAGTGAATGGGGAATGCTTCACATGAAGTCAAGTCGGCACGGCATGGTCTTTCCTGCTTTTGCATTGTGGCACACTAGTGCAGTGGCAGAATTCACTGCGATATTCCACCCCACCGGCAGGTGGCGATTGGTACCCAAAAAGCCGGAGGGCCGGCTTCTTGGCTTCCCTGTCATTGTCAATCAATGAAAGTTGATTTTTTCAGTTTTTTCTCACGATCAATTCAACAATTCGCTATGATATGATTCGCAACAATTCGATAAGCAAAGCAACACTTCCTTTACGAATAATTATTGTCGTTGCATACATTCTTTAGCAGGCAGATAATTCCTACCAATATTATTTTAAACCTGTACTAATGCTTTTTCTATTCATAACGATCAACGATCACCTTCCCATTCATGATATTATGTGCATATAAATAGTGTCATTGTTAACGGCGGATGCGGGTTACGTTTTAAAGAAACCAAGTGGAAAAATACGCAACAGCAGCAGAAGAAGTCTCATGCAGCCCATTACTGTTCCCAGTGCGAGTAGTTAAATACATTCATATTCATTGAAATCAGGACTGTAATAAATAATATATTACATACAATCCCTTTAACAAGAAGAATGCAAGTAAAGTCATAAAAAAGTACATACGATACACCTACAACAAATATGCTAGTTCTCGGACAAACTCCCTCTTCATCAGATCAGTACAAAAGGGAGCAGAATGAATGACGGGAAAAGAAGGATAGGGATAATTCAGTTTCCTTTTTTTTTATACTGACTCAGAGTTTCTACGAGTAGAGTAAAGTTAGTTAGTTTGTTGTAATGCTCCCAATGTAATAGTAATGCATGTCTTTCTGGTCATATCCACATACATCGGTTTTATCCCTTTTTCTTGTTTTCGTACAGTACTTCATATATCGGAATATATTTATCGGTATATTACAATGCTATGATGCCATACGCACAAGTTGTACTGCACACTCAGATCTGAGAATGTTTTTGACTTACGCACCCGACAACATACACAACACCTATCCACATCCACTGAGAATCGACTGAGAGGATAGGATAGGCTACAAGCTAAAAAACGACCCGAGCATCATCATCATCATCATCCCTTTTTCCTAGTTCAGTACAATGGATATGGATAGTAGTCGTATAGGAGAACACAAAAAATGTACGTAAAATTCTCTGGATGTCCTTTATGAGTAGAGTAGTATATATAGCGTAGGAAGAAGAGTGCTTTTCAACAGAACTGAATGCATTAAAGGCATATTCTTTCCTGAGTCATAAAATGCCTACTACATGGGATGCAAACATAGTAAGTTCGTATTTCTGCATTTATGAAATGAGTATCCCAGCTTTAATACACAGGGCATTTTATGCATATCCTCTGATTCTCCTTGCATCGCATCCTCTTCTTGCATTTTTGTATGCTTTTTGAGAACTGAATGCTCTTTGTGTGTTTTAATACACGTCTATCTCGGCTAAGTCAGAGAACGAAAAAAAAGAGTTCTTCCCAAAAACTGAATCTTTTCCCTTTTTTCTTGTGAACGAACTGACTGACTGAAACTCAACTCTTTTGATTCATTCCCCAAGCTGCCATTATTGTTATTCATTCACCGCTGAACTGAAGAGGAGAGCAAGGAATATAAAAAATCAAAGAACATTTTTGAAAAGGCAAGTGTCACCTGAGACCAACTTAAGTGATTCCACTTGTCCAGTACTCTTTTTGGAGGGGGAGTGGGGAAATATAAACAAGTGGACCTGTGAAAAAATCGGGGGAGTGAAGTGCTTCTTTGTCAACTTGTGGGGTTTTGTTTTATACGTCGTAAGTGAATACCTACATGCATTTACTAAAATACAGCAGAAAGATCACACATCGGATAAATTAATGTTGGAGTTGAATGCACACCAAAAACCCATAAACAAGTAGCTTTAACTAACTTGTGGTTTGAGCTGCAGCAACCTTACGTCAACAGCGTAGCGTCGTGATGGTCTATAAGTGGTTATCAACATCACTTTCAACGTTAAAAAAGTGCTTTTAAGTACATGGATGGATGAGAGAATTGATGAATGAATGAGTGGCGAGTTTTGTCACTTGGCATATTTAGTATAAAGGAGTATATAATGTTCCTTATCAGAACATTTTATTATGTATGACATGTTGGAAGCTGTTGTTGATCATTGATCATCATACAAATCATCTTCATTCGTCATTCTACTTTATGTTTATAGTTAGACAGATGTATGTAACGTAACCCCAGTTTTGGAACAATGCACTCATAACAAGAAGTCAGCGTAGCTAAACATGTTTGCATACTTCTTGCCTTACTTTCTGTACAAGAACAAAGAAAGTGTTGGGGAGAAATAACGTAAATAAGAGTCTTCTAATGGTAATTAGATACAACATGCAACAAATTTAATCACACATTCGAAATCTTTCGGGACAGAAACATAAAATACTATAATAGTTAGGTTCTATGCTTGAAATTATTTGTATACCTGATTAAAGTCCGAACGCGTTGGCTTTTCTCAAGCCAGACTCACCACACCAATGTCGTCAGAGCTGGGTTCGATCGTGAATATATTCATGGCACATTATAATGCCTGGTTGGCATTATTTTAAATCATGTTAATTCTTAGATGTTGGTGGAGATGATGATGCATTGATAAGAGAATCTCAGATAAGTAGCAATGAACAAGAAGTTGATGTTGATAGGGAGTACATAACGGAGCAAGGAGAGGGTGAAAGCGAAAGCATCTTTCAGTCATTCAAATCATATAATTTATTAAATTGGCTGTGCAGATATCAAACCTGCCTTCACGTCGTATTGTGATGTGGTATTGTATTCGTCATATTATTGCATGTGTATGGAATGAAAGTGCAAATTATCTGTTTTCTTTTGCAGTTGAATCATCGGGGAAAATTTTTATAAGAGAGAGAAAGTTTTGTGCTAAGTTAAGCAAAGTGAAACAAAAACTGTTTGAACTGAATTTGTTCCAGTGCTTCGTGTCCTAAAATTAGTTATACTCATGTCTACAAGCGTGTCAGATCACCAGGTATGAATTTTATTCATTCACTCTGCATAAAAAAAAACACACACACACACTAGTATCTAGTGTGGAATTGAATTAGTGTACTGTGTATACAATTTGTGACTACACTTCATCGTTTACCCTAAATTTACGAATTATTTTTATTTGAAAACTCTTTTAGAGAGGTAAAGGACCAGGGAACTCAGGAAAGCCGCCGTCATCAAAATGTAAGTTTTAAACTCAAACAACGGTTTTCCTCTTTTTTTAAATAATTTTAACACGAGTATAAAAAGCATCAAAGCACGCATTGAATAAATTTGCTTTCTCCATACTTCCAGTTTCTAATGCATCCAAAGGTGGTGATTATGAAGAAGTAGACTCATGGCGAAACCAAGCACAACAACAGCATCATCAGCAGGTACGAGTTTTAAGTCCGCAGCAATTTGCTTTAATTAGGATGCAATTTAGGACATGAATTTATAATTATTATATTGGGTTTTTCTATTATTGCAGCAGGGATATGGACAGGCATCGGATCCTTACATGTCTTCGTACTATGGATCATTTCAATATCAGGCGCCCTTTGGTGTGAATGAAAATGGACCTTGGTCAACAAATGGAGGAGGAGATGTGGCATTCCTGGGAGGAGGAGGTGGAGGTAACTACTCCCAGGGAGGACAAGGAATGCATGACTCACAAGGAGGACACTATGGAGGCGATGCTATGTTTAGCGGCAACAGTGGAGGCGGATTTAATAATTTTGGAGGAGGAGGACCAGGCTTTGGCTATGGTGGCGGTTACGGCAACGGAGATTACTCAACGTGGGGAGGACCTCAGCCCCGTAAGCATTACGACGACTACTATAGGTAATTCAAGTACTCAATCAATCAATATGCTGATAAAGGCTATTCTATAAATAATGTCATAATATACTCATAAAATTGATATCTATTATTTTACACATTTTAAAGGGAGGGGATGTATGGAGATGAAAGAGGTGTTAAGATGATGGAGCAAGGCATGGGGGGACTTAGCCTCCGAGATGGTGACAAAGAACACAGTATGAAGGAATTGAAAGACATGGTGGCAATGCAGCAGCAAGGTGGTGGTGGAGGTGGTTCCAAGAAAACAACTTGGGCAACTATCGCTTCACAACCGGCTAAGCCCCAAACTTCGACCAAGAAGAAAGCTGGCATGCCACCTCCACCAATAATTCCCGGTATTAATGCTTAATTAATTGCTTAAAAATTAATGTTTTTTCTAGTTTGCAAATGTAGAGTCTCATTTTCTCATTTATTTATCATATCGCAGGTGCATGGGAAAGTAAGAACGGAACTGTAGCGAAAGCCCCAATTGCTGCTCCGGTTCAAGCTCCACATCCACCTGCTTGGGAACGGCCATCCAAAATGCCACCTCCATCAGGACCCCCACCGCCACCTCCACAGTCTGCTCCTCCCTCTGGTATGAACAGTCGGGGTGGGGGTGATCATCCAAGTAGAGGATACGGCCAGCAACAAATGGGATATATGCCACCACCCCCGCCGCCGCATCCTTCAGCACCACAAATGATACCACAACACTCGGGACACTCCGGACACTCCTACTCTCAACATTCACATCCACCACCACCGCCGCAATCAAACAACTCATCCTCTTCAAATAATACTGCGGCTTCTCCACCTGCTCCACCTCCGGTTTTTCCTGGTAAGACAAATTCTTAAAATTAGAAAGTTTACATTTTAGCAGGAACTAATCAGAGGACTTTTGGTCCCTTATTCAGTAGAAAAATTAAAGAAGAATAATGACTACAACCCTCCTACATTTGACTTATCGCCGGAAGGGGCACGATTCTTTGTAATCAAAAGTTATTCGGAAGATGATATTCATCGGTCCATTAAGTACGAGATTTGGTGTAGTACTGAACATGGTAAGACTAAACCAAGGCAAAGTTACTTTTCTTTACTTTTAGTTTGATAATGAAGTAAAGTAACAAAACTATTAACTGTTAAAATCTATTGTATGCAGGTAACAAGCGACTGGATCAGGCGTTCAAAGAACGGGAAGGCAAAGGACCACTATTCCTATTGTTTTCCGTGAACGGATCGGGTCACTTTTGTGGAATGGCACAAATGATGAGTCATGTAGATTATAATTCTACCTCATCCGTGTGGTCACAGGACAAATGGAAGGGTCAGTTCAAAGTGAAATGGGTCTACGTTAAGGATGTACCCAACTCACAACTTAGAAATATTCGCCTGGAGAACAATGAAAATAAACCCGTTACAAACTCAAGAGACACACAGGTTTGACCTTTAGAAACTGACTACTGTTTGGTTGAATGCTTTCAAAAATAATCTAATAATATTTTCAGTTAGCTGCTTACACAATCTGTTATTTATCAATTATAGGAGGTACCCTTCGAGAAAGGGAAGCAAGTGTTGAAAATTCTTCATACTTATCCCCATACAACGTCAATTTTTGACGATTTCACTCATTATGAGAAACGCCAAGAGGAAGAGGATCAACGAAGGGTTGTTGTTGTGCAAGAGCCTCCTCCACCACGCCCACATGAACGGAATGAACACGGTGGTCCACCAGGACCAGGAGGTCTAGGCATGGGCGGTGGCCGTGGTCGGGGTGGACACATGGGTGGAGGTTATCATGGAAATCATCACATGGAAGGAGGTCATGGTGGTGGGCACTTTGGCCGTGGGGGTGGCAGGGATAGAGACTTTGGTGGTGGTCGTGAAAATCATCGAGATTTTCGTGAGCATCGGGGAGGTGATCCTGAGCGAATGGATAGAAACCACGATCATCATCGTCCAGGGGGAGATAGACCGGATAGAGGCATGGATCGGGGTATGGATCGTGGCGGTATGGATCGTGGTGGTATGGATCGCGGTGGTATGGATCGCGGTGGTATGGATCGCGGTGGCATGGATCGCGGCGATCATTTCAACGGAGGAGGTGGTGGTGGAGGTCACAGGGATTTTTATCCACGGGTAATTGTTTAGAATCCGGTTCCCTCTACTTTCTCAGTTAGCAAACAAAACACTACTAAAACACATGTTTTGAACATGTTTCATTGTTCTATTAACGCAGGATCGGGATCATCGTGGTGGCATGCGCGGTGGTGGTAGAGGAGGACACCACCCCATGCGTAACTAAACACTGCTGCTTGTTAGTGTTTTGTGTGACCGTCAATTGGATTGGATGATGAAAAAAACAAACTTAGAACTGGATTTACTTGATAACAAACTTTACTTGATAACATCGTTAGTGATGAGTGAACTGAAACGGCGTGCAAATTAGATTTACTGTCATCATCATTATAATCATCAACATCATCAAAGCTAAAACTCTCCTTTAACTATTCCAATTTAAATAACTACAATAGACGAACATAATAATCATGAACTAGCGAACAAAAAAATTGAAGAAGAAAAGATAAAATGGACACAGTGGAAAGTTAACTGGTTTTTAGTGTTCGCTTTGTGTAAATTAAGCATTTTCTATATATTTCATAAAACTAGTAATAACATTTGCTAGACAAGAAGTCTATGAAATGTGACTGCTGATTTTTTCATTTTGACGAATGCAACTCAACTTTATATTTTAGTGCAAAAAAGAAAGGAAAGATAAAGTGATTAGAATTGATTGATTTTTGACGAGCATTCCTTGTCAGCTACATAGTGAACCAGTGAATCACCGGAATTAAAAATGTAACAACTTTTCTCTTTTATACGATAATATTCTCATCATCGTGAGTTAGTACATCTCATCCAGTTCTACCAATTTATACATGAAATAACCTCTACATTATGTACTGAAACTTACACTTGTGGCGATTTATCAAATTTTAATTTTCCTCGGCAAAACTCTGATGATAAATAAACCTTCGCGCAGTGGTTTTTACTGAACTTCAAGTATAATATAGTTGTGTGAAGTTGATTAAAGACTAATTATTAATGCAGCCGAGTCGAGTGTGTCTGTGTTGTATTTCCAACGACGAAGCGAAACATCATCACGACTGTGTAGCGGTGATTACATGAAGTTTGATATGATTCAATAGGATTGTTTTTTATTTAGATACAATATAAGTAAAAAACTCACGTACCCATTTACATACGATCCTATAGGCCCAACTGACGTTTTCCACATGAATTTTGAAGAACAATGTTTTAAAACCAATTCGGCAAAGTGACTCTGTGAGAAACATTTAAAACCGGCGATTATTTGTATTTTAATATGTTTTGGTTTTTTGCTCGTCGTTATCGTCCTCTACATCAACTACGTACAACTGAAACGGAACTACTTCGGAAGAAGCAAAACAAAATGCTTATCCGCGTCGTTTCGTTGGTGTCTTTTTTCGTGTAAAGTTTTTAAAAGTGTGTACTATTTGAATCGTTTTAACGGAGAAAGCTACAAAACAGAAGTACTCCAAAACTTCCTTCCGCTGTATGAAAGCTCTCTCCACATGTGGACGGGAAGAAATCACGAATCAAATACAAGATTGAATCATTGTTTGCAATAAAACAGCCTGTGGACAACATAATGAAACCTCTGAAGCTTATTATTATTGAAACTATTTAATTTACTTATATGTGGGTACATTATGTATAAATACATATATCTGTTTTGTAGTTTAGCTATATATATTATTATATTGTTATTATTTATCAAGTTGGATTTTGTCACGCATGCTCTTGACATGTTTGATGCATTTTTCCACACAACAGTTAGTAATATTCAATCATTTATAATGTTATACATAATATCATCATCATCATATGCATAATAATAAATTGAATAGCAATTCCTTCATTACATATTAATATTCATTTCATTTAAAATATTGTTATACAAAAAGGAATCTGTAATAACTCCAGAATGATTATTATTAATTAAATGCGTAACTTGAAAGTGAGAGCAAAGTGGAAGCATTTTCAGTATCAACTCCAAACCGACCACCAGCGTAAGTGAAAGTGGGCATATGCATGGAAACTTTCTCTTTTATGTTGGTATAATGAAAAGAGAGTACGCATCTATTTAATGGGCATGAAAACTAAACTGCTTTGCATAAGAATAGAATAGAATAGAATTTTCTCATAATAAATATAATAATAATAATAAGACCACAGATAGACTGCAAATTATAACTCAGCTAACGTCAATCGAAAGCATGAGAATTGTTTTGCGTTATATCATTAATGAAGCTACTGACAAATTATTAACTAGATACAAATAGTTACTGATTCATTGTGTACTCGTACTCATTGTAATTTAATAAGTAAGCATTTTGTAGCAACCGTATGCTAGCCGAAGCGTCTTCAATTTAAAACGAATAAAGAAGCGTATTGCTCCGGTAAAATATGTCCAGGGCTGAATATGGCCATCGTTTTTGTGTTGCTGACTAAATGACTCATAGCATGGGATATTTTACAATTATTTTGAATGAATAAATGAATATGATCACGAGGAATGTTCATGTGCATGGTAGAAGTCAATGGGGATCGCGTTCTTTTGTTCATTTACAATAGCTGTGTTTATTAAATCACTTTAAAATATAGAATCGGCCCATATTGATAGACATAACTATGATTTCATCGAAAAAGAAAATATTAACAGCAAACACATTATTTCTTGCAGGATGTCATTTTCTACTAATATATATTTTTCATTTTTCTTCCTCATTCATACACATTACTCACTCACTACTTCACTACTCTATATAATAACTTGCAGTCTTCAAATTGTCATTCCATAATTCTAAACAAATAGTTACAATTGTGTTGCGACATAGTATTTAACACCAAGGGCCACGAGCGCAGTACGGAAGCCGTTTTTCATGTTGACTCTTAGCCGGTAATGCAGTGGTCAGGCATTTGTGCTAATCCGCTAGGAAAACAAGCGACGTACTCACTATAACTTGAAATAACCAATATTGAATCTAACGTCATGTATGTAAAACGTAAGGTCAGCAGCCACGGTTTTTTATGAAACAATTTCTTCTACGCACCAAATAAAACAACATGCGCATCATAATGGACTTACAAAATTACAGTGGCTAAAATTATATTCAATTGATTGCTTGTGATGATTCGGATCGTAACAGCTCTTTACTTTAGTTCCAGAAAAACAAGATGATTGATAATTTCACTTACATAATATTGAATTATGACCTAACCTAACAAACAGCATAATAAAATTCATAGCATAACAATCTAGTCGTACGAGTAAAACATTCACATTTAAATTATTAAAACGGGGTAGAAAATTTCAATATAAAGATGCACAGTTAATATTTTAAAATACCCCAAACTTGATTGCGTAAAAGTACAAGTAACAGTCACGTTTTAAATAAAAACCATTGGAATAAAAGTAGTTTCGGTTCTAGAAATAAAAAATTGCCCTAACGTTATGTACTTACACAAGCTTGCTAAACTTTGGAATTCTAACTTTTTTTTACAAAACACCAACACCTTAACCTAGATAAACTGATTTAGATTTTAATACCGAGCAGAGCAGCTCAGCATCAGCTCCTCTCTGAGGAAGAAATGCAAACAACAATTATCCCTACGATTTGTCAATTAAATAAATGCCGTAAATGTTTCATAATAGGTATATTTATATGCAGAATGCCATCTCATCAAGATCCGGACCCACCACAGGTATGCAGTTGTAAATTTTCCCGCAGGTCATTTATCTTGAATTGGCAGAACTCTGAGAACAGGACGTCATGTGTGTGGGCCAATGTTCTTCCTGCAAATTAACAACAAAAACAGTTATAAAACAGTTAAAAATTATTCAAAGAATAAAAGGAGTTGTAAGAATCTTACTTGACATGGGTAGCCGCAGTAGGATGTGTTCCAACAACAATAAAATAAGGCTTCACGTCCACAATTGGCACACCACTGTTTTTTCTTTGTTTCCTCCACCGCCTTCTGCTTTTCTAATTCTAATTGTCGTTTCATTTCAGCCAATGCTCTTTTCTTGTCGTTTTCCATCGTCATTCTCAACTCACGCATTGCAATATCTGCAAAATAAATTATTAATAATAATAATAATAATAATGCATTAATTTGTCGACTTGAAAATTAATCTATATTGCTAAATTTCAAAACAACTCTTACCATTGTTATGTTTCACATCAGTGACTTCCTGCTTCAACTTTGTTTGGAGTCTGTCAACTTCTAGTTGTAATCTGCTTGCTTCAGCTTTGCCCTGGGTACTGTTGCAGAACTCTACAATTTCTAAAGCAATCTGCTCCACTGTCGACTTGACAAGATCTCCCATGGTTTTGGTCAAATTCTGAAGATGCATGTTCACAGACGGAGGTATACTAACCATCAGATTTCTTCGCTGCTGGGCAGAAGTAATCGCCGGCTGGATAGTCTTGACTGTTTTTCCACCGGAAGTCACAGCATTATTAACAATTGTTGTCCCTGTGTACACACACCACCGAACAAAGAACATGTTATATTACCAACATGTACAAGATTAGGGAGTGGATAGTATAGATTTAGATGACTGACGACTCACCTCCAATTTGTTGTTGCTGCACATTTATAATTCCTATATTATTTGCCAGTGAGGAAGAAGTGGTTTTTAAGGCAACAGCCACCTGGCCGCTTTGAGCTCCGTTCACTCCGTCACCCCCTGATCCGTAGGTGGTTATAGGTACACCAGCAATAATAGATGTGAGTGGTGTAACTGTTATAGTTCCACCTGGAAGAGTTATTGGGCCTTGCACTTGGTTCACTACCAAAGACAAAACGTCTATTAGTCAGATCACAAAATCTCAAAAAAAAATCCTATTTAATCCATTCTACAAAATAAATTCAGTACCCACCTGTTTGACCTTCAATTCGCAAAGATGATGAATCTACAACAACTTGATGGTCTTTACTGTTCTTTTGAATGCTTTGTTGCTGCTGTCCCCTCACACTCATCATTGTCACAGGTCTAGTGGCATTACTACAAAATTAGTACACAACAACCGTTTGCCTTACTTAATTTGTTTTCAATCAATTAAATAAACTTTTTAAAAATTATTTTAAAAAAAAGAGTATTACCCTGCCGTTATTCTGACTCCCGTTCTGGGATTCAATATCTGCTGAGGTCTGGCATTACGGACCATCTGCCGTAGTTGCTGTCCCGTAAATGTTCTCTGCTGTTGACCTGGTCCTCCGTTCACGTTTCCGGCAGGGTTTAAGGCGACTCTGGGCCTTGTAGCGCCCACACCAACACCAGCCAGTGGAATTCCTTGCGGCACACCTCGGCCTGATGGAGCCGTTGTAGGCATGAGCCGTCGTGGTCTCATATTATTCATTCCAAATGCACCACTATTTTGTCCAGTGCCACCTCCACCCATCGTCTCATGTTCGTCATGATCTCCACCTTCAACAGCTGATATGGAAATATCCTTAGATAGATTGAAGCGATATCCCGGTTTAACATTTGTGTGGGCTGAAATCTGCTCCACTAAACTGTGAGCGGACTTATTGTTTGCACGGGCAATAGCAGCCGCATCTTCCATATCTTCATCATCATTTATTTCTGGTGGTTCTCCTTTAATTACAACTCCACCAACTTGACGATTTGGGGCGGCTTGTGATTCCTTAGTCTTTTTAGAGAGCCCCATAGCCTCTAACACGCTATCAGGTGGTTGTTCATCACTTGCTGTTTCACCATCATTGCCAGAATCGTTAATTGTATCAGCCGTCTTGAGGGATCCACGTGTTAGACGCTTTTCCAACGTGGTTACAGGGTTAGTGATTTCAGTGGGGTTTGTTGCCACTGCTGCGGCGGCGGTATTGCTTGTGGTACTTTCACTGGAACGACTGCTACCTCGAGTACTTCGCCGAACTCCCAATGCATTAGCAAGAATTTCAGAGCCTTTAGGCACGGAAGCGGTAGTGTCTTCCTCAGTTTCTTTTTTCTCAGGTACATTCTTAGATGGATCGGAAGCAGCAGTTTCAGCCACCTTTTCTTCTTGCTTCACTTCAGCCTGTTCCTCTGCAGATGCCTCTGACTCGGACACGTTGGAAGTAGAGAGTGCTGAACTCTTTCTCGTCAGTCTAGTAACTCTGCCTTCAGAAGCCTCCAACGCGGAATTGTTAACTATGGTTGGGTTGGTCTTGAGAGAAGAAATGCGAATGGTCATTGGAGACTTTCCTTTGGCAGCAGGAGCCTTGTTATTATTGTTGTTGGCTTTGGATGCACTTTGATTGGAAACTTTTTGATTGGGTTGTTCCGGAGGATTATACTAAAAGCATAACAATTAAGATTCATAATAAAAACTAATAATATTTTATTGTTACATATTATATGCGATTTTGATTTCATCATTCAAGTTTCACTTACCTCGGGTAACATTCGCCTAATTTGCTCAACAGACAATTGAGGGCCAATTGGAGTCTTTACAGAGGCAAATTGGATTGGACCATGCAATCCCTTCAATTTATCAACATGTGCAGTTAATTCTTCAATAGCTGTGAGCAAAGGCGAATTCTTCTTTGGAGGAGCAACTGGCATTTCTTCGGAGTAAAGGAAGCAATCCTTCATGGAAACCCAAGCTCTGTCATGTTGACCAAAAAATCGAACATCCACATCATTCTCCTTGATTTTCATTGCTTTGGCAGGCCAAAATGGAAACCCTTTTAACTTTGCCCACACCAAGATATGCGGACGTTTCTGTACATTAAAAAATTTCAACTTAGAAAATTCAAAATTCATCAAAGTAATTTCGAAGCTTTAAGCTAAGCAATGCACAGAACTACTTACGCAAGCTTCTACGAACCAATGCTCTGGCTTCTCGTGAGCATTTGTGTAGCACTCTGGGCAAGTTTCAATCTCCGCCAGCTCTTGCTTGCATACTTTGAGTAACCGTTTGGCAGCGACCGTGTACTGTGATGAAGCTGGTTGTATCAAAGATACTATAAATATCAAGTTTGTATCACGAACAACTCATTCACGATTATTGTTAGTTACCTGAATTAAACACAATGGAGTTATGCACAAGCCACTGAGCATCAGCAAGAAATGCTTCAGTTGATCCATACTGGCGTTTCTTGATATTTTTCTCCAGCGTTTCGATGTCCATTGGATAGATAATGTAGTCAAAATAGTCTTCAGCCTCATTTGGATCTACCGGCTGAACAAATGGGTCTGACTACAGAGACAAAATTAAATAGTCAAAGATTAAATTGAGAACTTGAAAATATCATATTACAATTAACTTGCTTAAATAACACATGAAACACTTACACCTGGTGTTTGCCTCATTCGCAAGCAAATATTCTTCAGGAGACTTATTAACTGCTCAATGCTTATTTGCTTCATCGCATCCGACCTACAAAAACCAATGATTTTTTAAATTAATATCATTTATGTAATTTCAAACATAACGCGGAATTTTTGTATAAAAAATTATGTGTGTACCTGTGTTCAACTGTTTCAGCATTCATTACCACGACGCATTCAGGACAAGGACATGTTGAGTCACCTTGAGATATTTTTGCATTTGGATGATTTGGATAATCCATACTCATGCACTTTGCGTGGTACGATCGTGGACACAACTTGCAATTCACTTGTATTCCCTCTTTGTGGCAAACCCAACAGTACTTATCGTGCTTCGAACTACTATCCGACTAAAAAAACAGTAAAAGTTATATCGTTAATCTTGGTGTTAATTATTTGGTATGTGTTAATCTTTGTTAGAAAGACAAATTTTTACTAACTTGACCACCACCAGCTGCAGGAGCACTCCTACCAACTTTTCGTCGAGGCTCATCATCTGCGGAAGAATGAGATATGGTTCTTTTCCTAGTCATAATGCCAGTTCCAGGATTTGATGCTACTGTTGGAGCGTCTTCCCCCTCCCCAGAGGTCTCTAGATCATCATGAGCCTCTTCTTCTTCCTCCTCCACTTCCTCATCCTCTGCCACAGTCCCATCTTCCGTTTCTTCTTGTACTAATTCTGTAGCTTCCTCCTCTTCTTCTTCAACCTGCTCATCAACATCCATTTCTTCTTCCTCCTGCTGTTGCTGACCTTCTACTTCAACAACATCGTGTTCCCCTTCATCCCCATCATCACCCTCTTTTCCAGTGGGGGTTTCCTCCACTTCGCTGTTTGTAGTAACACCATCCTCCTCAATTCCTTTGTCGTCAGGCAGCTCTCCTTCCTCAGCAGCTGATGACTCTTGAATCACAGGATCATCCGATGTGTCAGTTTGCTGCACCTCCGCCTCCTCAGTTTCACTTACTGCAGGATTAGCCTCCATACCTTGGGTTTCTTCGTCAGAGACCTCAACACCACCACCGTCATCAAGTGGCTCTTCCACATCTAGCTTTGGAAGTCCTTCCTTCTCCATTTGACAAAGAGTTGGAACTGCTGACGTTGTGGAATGTTGATGATTGATATTGATACCTTTGAGAAAAAACAAGTGAGAGGAATTAACTCAATGTCAACGTCATCATCCCTTTAGTAAACATGCACCACACACATGAAAATATAAAAGTGGAAAATGGAATAGTAAAAAGCAGGCTGTAGCCGTAATAAAATATCACACAAGAATTATGAAATAAGCTCAAGGTCACTTGATCCACTACACAACGAACAAGCGAGCGAGTAAGCTTTGCAATGAGTTGCCTGGTGCGCCTCTCCTATTCTCACTCAGTTCCCAACTATTTAGTTAGCTCAGAGCCAGGACAGGCCAGCCCAGCGAAGCAATCATCACCACTTTATAGCCTGTAACGACGTATATATCACGGATAAAATGGGATGGATAATGGAATATGCATTCATGACGATGACGATGATAATGCAACGCAACCACTTTTCACATTAATTCCTATGCTATTTAGCTAGGCGTTGTGGGTTCATATTATCAAAACTATTGCATTATCAGTAAACGCTAGATTAGCACATTAGGTTCATAAGCTTTTTTTTATAAAGTCCCTATGAGTGAAAGCCAACGACCCAGTTAAATGCTTTCCTGACGGCTGACACCAATTCGAATCAAAATATCTAGCAGCACTTAACTAACATTAATTAAAGTAACAAAAAAGTCTTACATTTATGAGTTTACGATTAATATTCAAATCATCTAGCTGTAATAAAATCAATTGAAGCTTACCACGTTAGTTATAAATTAACAATTACAAAATAATATCTAAAGTCTAAAGACTAATCGGAAGATAACCTGAACAGGTGGCAATCAAGGGAAGGGCCAGCCCACAACTGAGCCAAGTCACCAGTATGCTCAACTGGCAGTTAAAATATAATCCGATTGGAGATCGATTCTAAGAATATTATTAACATTTAACGACAGAGTTGTCTCAAAGAATATAACTACACAGTCAAATTATTAGAGATTTCTCAAAACTTTCTCAAAACTAACTAATCCTTCCTGCCTGAGTATAAACTTGCCAATTTATCATCACCATCACCATCGAGTATTTTGTGAGGTCCACCAGATGATGACAGATGTATTAGTGAGTTGGATAAAGCTGATAACCACCTAACCTCTAGCGACTGACAGACAGAGGAAGCTACCAATGATATAAATTGATAATTTTGACATTAACCATATTTAGGCCATAAAAATTGATTGCAATGATTACCTTCAACTGGATCGGATCTGGGATCACCCACAACTTTAGTTCCGGACACCTCTCAACCAAGTCACTTAAAATAAGTAATTGAATTTCGTGTACGGACAATCACTACAAAGTTACTGCTTCATAAGATTCACACCACCTCCTTCCACCACAAAAGTATAATTTCCGGGGGGAGCTATACCAGCTCAGTTTCCACCTCTGATTGAGTTCTCCCTTCACTCACTTGTTTTTGAGCAGTGTACTCTTCTCGTTGAGCGTAGAGAGTCGCTTTTTTAGTATCCTTCAGATTTTGAAATGGTTATTTTGGTAAATATGCATAAGAGAGGTGCATGTACGACGAAGCGCATATTTTTTTGACGGTGGCACACAACAGAGTACCATGGTGGGTAGTATTAGAGCAATGTATTGGTGGAATGATTGCGGTACGTACGGTGGCAGCCAGCCACAGCAGCATCATATCAACAACATCATCATCATCATCACTAGCCATAAAAGACAAGCTTAGGAAGCTGAGCAAAGGGATAAAACTGTAGAGAAGGAGAACAAACTTTAACACGGCGTAAAAGCAGAATCTGTTCTCGTCTTTTATGCATCTCCTTTCCCTTCCCGTGTTAACATAGATCCATCTCTGAATACATTATAGATTGGATTGCTGAATGGATGGAGGATGTACATGAAATTCTGCTACGCTGTTTCAGCAGTCCGTGCGTTGCGTTCTCCTTTTATTTATTGTGCCCGTGTAAAGAAGGAAGGGTGAAGTCAGATAACATTCTACCTAAAAACGGTCTTCACGTCAAGTGAGACCAATAGTACCAACACTAGATGAGGAGAATGAAAATGTTTCGAGTTGGTGAACACTGACTCTGGCTCCTGCTTCTACATTTCTTTTTGATTCACTCCACTTAATAGTCAGCGACCCAACACAGAAAAACAACTACTAATGTAGATCCTCGACTTTTAATCAGCTACAGTTTCTTCGCGAGGCCTATACCACTTGAAGCGTTCTCATTATCATCATCATTATGAACTTGAGTTACATTTGATTTGGATGCTTGAGTCGAGACTAATGTAAATACATTTTTGAGCAAGCATATATCTTATTCAATGGTACAAACTGCTATTGAAGGTAAATTACATTTAGTATGCATCTTCAATTAATCTTATCCTATTTACAACATGGAGAATGAAGTAACCTGTAACCTATCAGATTGTGGTTTTTGCATTACTTTATTTAAAATGCAACTTTTAAATTTAACAAACTACAAATAACAAATTTAGTAGAATTCTGTAAAGCATTATAAGAGTTTGTGCAACTGCACAACAATAGGAACATATTGTAAAAGAAATCCCTTAGGATGGTTTGGGCATATAAGGGCTAATATAACTTTGGCTCGGCATCTGAGGAAAAAAATTCCTCGGAGTGTACGGGGCAGACGGAGCAGACCATCCTGGTGGAGGATTTCGGTAATACTTCTTGAACCAGTTGAGAAGCCCATCTAAGCAATCGAAAATCTGCTGGCGAAATCGCAATCCTTCTGGAGTAACAGTGATGAACTCATGAGCAGGCGTAGTTCTCGGAAGATATGATAATAGGAATTTTCCTGGATATTCCTTGCTGGCTTGGATGAGATAGTGGATTTTGTTTGCGTTTTTCGCCTTCTCCTCCAACAAATACTCCTCTGCCTTAGGCCGACTTCCTCCAAGAGTGTTTAAATAATACTTAAAGTTAATTAAATCTCGGGCATATGAAGCCATGGGGTTGACATGTCGCGCGATAATTTCATCCAGATCATCAAACTCATCGGTTCCTATTAGGAGTGACTGGCCCAACCTGAAAGCATTCTCGTTCTCTTTGCCTTCCTCTTTAACGTCAATGTGTTGGTAAACACCATCCGCTACTTTCCACGTGACGGTTAAGTGATTTGTACCCTAATAATGCAACCATAAATAAACAAATTGTGTTATAAACTGCTTTCATTTTCCCTTGCAATGTATCATATTTGTCATGTATAATTTACCTTGCTGGAAGGCCGTACTATGACTTCACCCTGATCCATTGTGTCCATTAAAACTTCTACTTCCCTGTAAGATATATTTTTGAAGGATGGATGAACAATCACACGCTTCATGTAACTTTGACGTTGTTTTTTCTTCCACACATCCTCCTCCTTTTTGTTTTCTTGGTCTTCCTTTTCTTGGTCGTAGTACGGATCCTTTGCTGGTCTGTAAAGGTAGGAAAACAGTTTTAA
>JAQGAP010001735.1:0-18246 GCA_034697805.1 Orchesella bifasciata
TCATGAGTGTATTTTTCTGTATAATAAGATTTCATCCGCCCACGCGTAATCACCGCAGGCTTTTCTCTCATTATATTTAATGAGACACAGTACTATC
The DNA here is from genome assembly GCA_034697805.1 of Orchesella bifasciata. NCBI lineage: Eukaryota > Metazoa > Arthropoda > Collembola > Entomobryomorpha > Orchesellidae > Orchesella > Orchesella bifasciata. Next base: position 98 of record JAQGAP010001735.1, read on the forward strand.
ACAGTTGCAAAGTCAACTTTCACCCAATTCCCAAATAGTAATGCCCCAGTTTATTTATTTGATTCAGAAAAACCAACGTGGTTTTGCACAAATAGAGTGCGGTCTATTAGTAGTTTCAGAACTTTTTAACAAGTTAATAGGTACTAAAACGAAAACTTTGCTGAGTGGGAGGATCGATAGAAATCTATATTAAAAAACCAGTAACAAAGGTATCAGCCTTTACATTTGAGCACATTGTCATGTCACCTTATCTGACCACCATTCCTTTTGTGACACGATTCTAATTTTCAATGAATAGTATGTAGGCGGTAGCTGGATAACCACGACTATTTCTCGCAACCTATACGGTTCTGAAGAGCAAACATACAGAATCAGAAGCAGAAGTGAAAATCACGATAAAGCAGACTCATATCTTCTGATAGATGGCAGGGGCTGAATCTACCGCTTGAACTTTACATCTAAAGAATTGCTGCTCTAATACGCACCACTGACTCTAGTCATATCATCACAAAGTAGGAGGAAGGTAAGGAAAAGTCAACGAGTTTGGTGGACTAAAAGGCACCTTCTTAATTCAAGCATTACTATGTTGCATTGCATTTTTACGAACTTTTATTCCGCATTCCCAATAGCTTCTTCTTCTTAAGGTCCTTCACTCGATTCAAATGTTTCCCTTTCCCTTGATTTATCCAAGGCCCGGCATTCTCCACAAATACAACATACATATAAGTAGATCTACACATTCAGTTGATATCTTTTCTCTAGCTTGCTCTTCTTCTCTCCAACGATATCAACAATATCCGTACAAGTCATCGTAAATTTACCCTGAAAACTTCTTCTCTCTTCCTCGAGAATTTTTTTTCTGGATAGTCGACTCTTTTCCACCAGCTCATGGCTAGTGTTTATTCTAGTGTGAGAAAAAAGAAAGGGGAAAGAGGGGAATACGAAAGGAGAAAAACTTCATGAGAAAAAGTGAATCTATTGATATCTTGAGTAGATTTTTCCGAGTGGTGGAAGCAATGTTTGTGCCCATATAGTGGATATTATACATAAAGCTCACTTATTCATGCGTTTCCGATTTTCCGTACTCAAGGTAGGCACCCTTGTATGTTTTTTGTCTTCCTTCGCTGTTTATATAATACATGCTCTTAGAAGCTATACCGGAAGCCACACGAGCTGCAAAGCTCCCTAATCCTGGGAAATCAAGAGAGGTTTCCAACAAGCCCGTATATCGATATTTGTTTATTTTGGCAAAAGTCTTTTGCATCCTCTCTCCTTTTTCTAGTTGGATTCGAATTTTTCGACAGTGACACTCGGAATCTAAGATCTAGCCAAAGTTTTGGGAAGCTTGTGGATATGAAAGACGCTTAAAATGTGACCTAACCATTTCGCTTTTTCCAAAAAAAGCAAGGGAGTCCCTTTGTTGGAATAGATACATTACTTTCTTTGAGACAAAACTAAGAAGTGGTCATGCATGCAGGTAAGAAAGTATAAAAACTTTGCCGTAATAAATAGTGACTTACCCCATGTATATTCTCCACATTACGTATTATATAAAGTCAACATACAAAATGTTGCCACTACTCAAGCACGAAAAATGCTTTAAAATATACCTACATGCCATAGTTGGACAAAGGCAGGGCAGGAAAAATGAGGATTCCTCCTTTGTCCATGAAAGTTGGAAAGAGACGGGGAAAAGTAGCCAAAATCCCAAACGTACTATCTCATGTGACCAGAAACCGAATGGAGTCACAGTCTATACATGTTGATCCATTTTCTCTGTCTTTCTTTTCATCTAGAGTTTCCTAGTGTCACGAGCCCTATCAAATTCTCTTCGTCCTTACACTACTCCATAATATAGAAGGATAACCTCTCTTTCCTTTAATACACGATCAAAGACCTGTCTAAAACAAAAAAAAACTGGAAAAAAGTAACCAGTTAGTTAGAAGAGAGAAAAAGTTTCAAGGGGAATCAGAAACAGTATCGATATAAATTTTACCAAAATGGCACTACCAATAGAGCAAGACAAGACACAATCACACCGGAAGACAAAAAAAGTGGAGACAGTTTCCTTGCTTCAACATTGACTCGCAATACTCTCTTTTTTTCGCTTCACGACTTGAATGTGTGTGTGTATCTTTTTCAAGTCGTAGTTACGTACTATTCGAATGTAATGCTTGAAACAATATGCCTACGTGTTTATCTTTTCATTGTAGTATTTCTCTCCACTTCTCGATGAGAGGATAGTCAGTTAGAATGGAAGTGGTAATAGATTACATGGACTAAAAGTTTATTTTACTCGGGTTGTTAGAAATACGAGAGAGAGAAAGTAAAACGAAGTGCTGCAGGAAATAGGAAGAAGGGACTTTCAACACATGAAAGTTGTGGACATTTCATGAGATTCCGTTTGAGGGAGATTTAGATAAGATAATATTTTATTTGCTTCTTCATACTGGATAAGGTCCAAAAATAACTGCAAAGTGTGAATGGATTCCAATTCCAATGCTTTCTATACTTAATAAACTCGACAATTCGAGATGTAGCCATGTACCTTAAGAAAATTTACTTGAAAATACACTTGTAATAATTGACAGATTCGATGGGGAAAGGATATTATGAATTGTAATTAAAATCAAGTTAAGTATAACTACGACTAAAATCAAACGAAATTTTCATAGCTATCTGCATTTTTGGATTGCATGAAAAAATTAAGGTGTACAACTTTTTAAATCGTATTCAAACAATTTTTCCTTGAATGAAACCTATATAATACAAGCCTGTAATACATGGAATGTGGTTAAAAAGCGGAAAAGATAACACAGAAAAGCTTCCAATGTCTTATGACAGCTTATTTAAGAAGGAAAGTGGGGCCCGAAGGAACAACGGATATTAAAGAAAGTTTTTTGACCTCATTTCTACCTATTCTCTACTGTTGCTTTTAAGTTCCTTCATCTCCCTCTTTCCATCTCCTTTTTTCTTTCACATTTGCGTTACATACTTCATTTCATCGTAGAAGGTTGAAACATTACATTATTTCCGTCTTCATAGAGGTGTTCCTCCCGTTCAACCACCTCCAAAGCTAATGGGAAAGCACATGGAACAAGAGTCCACCATTTTGCAACCCTGTAGCAACTGTATACCTGCCAGTGCCACCTAAAACTCAAGTGGCAATGCCATACCATCACATCTTCGTCATTTTCCCTTTTCTTCAGATAGAGTTCCTGCCTTAAAAACAAAGTAGTATAGTTGCAGTAATAGTAATAGGTTCTGCAGCTTGCAAGCCCATCACATCGTCATAACATGCGGTGTAAGAGCAAACAAGTCTAGTCTCGTCGTCAGATTGCATAATGACCACTTGAGTCCAGAGTGCGTGGAAAGAGCTTAAGTGAAATGGAAGAACATTATGATTGCGAAAGTATTTTAGCAAGCCACGCCACACCACATAAACTGCTACTAGGTCATGAATGCAGAGGGAAGGGAGGGGAGGCTGGCAGACTAGTAAGTAAAGACAAAGTCATAATATAACGTTATTTACTCACACTACTTAAACCAGGAGCTTTATGCTGCTCACTTTTCCAAGCTTTACTTCCAAACAACCAAAAAAACAAACCGTTTTTGTAGCTTTCTCTCCTAATCGCTAATGCTCTTTCATTGCTAAGTTTTTCTTCGTTAAGTGTGTGCAGCTCAGAATAGCACACGAACACTCATACAACCATGATATTATAGAAGGTATGTTATGAAAAGGGAGCTCCTTTTCACATGGGACCTTTCTTTTCACAAGACTATCTGGATCTAGAAAATGCAATTTGCCTAGATTCACTCATTTATTCATTTTTAGGTAGCAAATGATGATGCGTTTTGGGAGAGAAAGTTAAGTATGTACATTTTGGGCTTTGCATTATTCCCAAAATGCTTTTACAACTAACAGAGATTAAAAGCATTTTGGCCAGAACAAAAAAACAACAGCAGTTGAGCTCATTACAACCATTTTTGGGGGAAAATGCACACCACCAAAAACAAAACAAAGGGTAATGGACTTCGTCAGCTCCAACTCACGGACTCTCCGTTATCTATAGTCCGAGGGATGTAAAGTATTTTGTAGAGTTTGGCAGAGAGCAATTGCTCAATTTGGTTTCCAGTTTGGCCTAAAACAATGTGCAAGATATGATAGGAAATTATCATCATTCACATATTATATTGAACAATCATGTGACAAATCAAAGAAGTTTTTTTTGTCGTCCATTCAATTAGTAAAACCATTTCAGGAATTGAAACAACAGAAATTCCAAACCTTTAGTTTATCGCTTCTTTCTAGAGTTTTTGGAAAGCGGGTTGACTGAGAATAGAATTTTTGGAGATTTGTTATGAAAGTGGTCGCTGTACAAAACCTTTCACAACGATAAGGAGGAGCAGAGCTGAAACCCAAGAAATCCATTATGAGCCGATTATAAATACAAGAAAATAGTGAAATGCATTTCTCCAAAAATCTATCGTCCTATAGCTATCCTCGTATATATTAAAGATGGAAACAGATTTGTGTCATTAAATAAATTGCTAGATACGCTCCACATGATATAAGCATATACATAGCATAAGTAATAAATTGGCTTTTCAAGCCACTCACGTGTCGTAATTTAGTCAGAGAAAAGTGGGAAGAATGGAAGGAAAGAAAAACGGAGGAAGGGGAAAGAAGAAAAAATATAAAGGGAAGAAAGAAAGAAAAGTGAAGGAACGCCACCGGAAAAAGGAGAGAATTGGCAGCAGTTGTAAGATGTGCCAAAAGTAGCATATAAACATACCTTCTTCCATTCGATTCCATTTCAGATATCTGTCTGACGGGGAGAATTGAAAGGAAAACCAGTGGTAAGTAATGTAAGCAAGCAACTGTGACTAGTATGTCTGTGTCTGAGCATGCATGGCCAAAAGAGAGAGAAAAAATCATACTTCTTCAAAAGAAAGGGAGTTGAGTTCTTAGATGGGAGTAAGCAACTTCGCACATCAAGAGAGCATGTATCTAATATCCAAGAAATCCTTATACACAAAATGTATGTTGGATACATAGTATTATACCTTTCCTGGTGCTATAATAGACCTTAGTGTTTTTACCCTATAGTTTTCACAGAAAAAGGAAACTGAAATCTGAAAGCGATTTCAGAAATTACCCTGAAAATCTATCAATGTTACTTTAAGTTATGGAATAGGTACTTGGGCGTTTTCTTTTACAGAGGAGTCGCATCGGCATCCACATCACATTTTGAAGCATCCTTTTACCCACAAAAAAGCAAAAGACCGGATTCTTAGTACTCCAACTTATTTCTTCAACTTTTGGCAGTGTTGAAGATTGTAGCTCAACCAGTAAAACTACTTTCCAAAGGGGAAATATAAGTGGATTTGCTTGCAAGGCGGTTTTGATGTGGTTTTAACGTGCAAAATTTAATAAACATTTAGATAAGATATCGATTTTTATAAATTTCATTGTTTTGAAGGATAAAATGAAGGTTACAGTCAGTTACTTTCCATCATTCTAAACAAAGTGGCCTTCAGACTGAAATGGCATTAAAGGAGGGACCTTCGTCATGTAAAATAGTAAGAAGTTCGAAAGATTTTGTGTTGCATATGAAAGTGACACAAAGACAGACAGGTGCGTGCTCTGAAGTATGTCTAGCTCCAGTTTTACATTATTGTAATTACCTTTCACAATCTGGAACGGGTTGATGCTGATACGAAAGAAACAGCCATCTATTGTTGACACTTCCATAAATAATTTGTGGAAATGGAAAGTGTTATCTGTATCTTGTTCTATTTTGACTATTCATTCAGAGTCAGTCAGTCAGTTAGTAGGCCATTATTCTCAAGTGCTCATTCAGTCGACTCTCAAGTACGTTTCCTTTCTTGACAGGAAGGTTTCGTTTTTGTTCCTTTCCTTTGAGTGATGCACCAAGGTCTTTTGGCAATGTAGGCTAGAAAGTTTTGTTACATGTCTAGTTGTGTTGTCTGCCATGTTTGTGTTTGTTACTTAAAAGGCGAGAAAGAGACCTTACTTACTGAGCTACACTACTCCATTTCAACGTGCGTCACTAGCAGATCCCGTCAATTAAAGGAAGGGTGTTTGGCTGGCAATGAAACACGCATATCATGTTACCCCATCGCTTCAATTCTTTTTGCAAATAAATCCTACCGAACCAACAATATTTAGGTCGTTCTAAGCCCTGCGAATGATGTTTGTGTACTAAAGTCTTGGCTGAAAATGAGATAAATGTCTAGAGGCTTTGTTTTTACCTTTCCGGTCGATACAAATCTCATTACAAAGTATTATTTTATGTATATATGTTGCCGTATCATTGTTTATGATCATCTATTTCACATCAATGGTATTTGGGTAGATTAAACCTTTTAGTTTCCACTTGAAAGGAAAGAAGATTAACTTTTTGGTAGAAGGATGTTATAACATACAAATTATAAGGTTGATATTCAATACCTATTCCGTATATTCATGAGATTTTTTCCCAAATTTAAAGTTTTATTTTTTCCAAGGCCCTTTTCCCGGGCAGCCACAATACATATCTACATGTATGACACATATGACTGCACATTCATTACTTTTTGTTGTTTGTTTCGTCACAAGATTGTATAACATAAACTCAAAGTGGAGAAAAAAGTAATCTCAACTCTACCAAAAAGCATATCACAAAAGTTCCAGGAGGAATGCAACTGACAGTAGAAAAGACAGAGTGAAAGGTCAGTCAACCATAAAAATAGACGTTACGATATTATCATTCTAATCTTACATCCAACCACAAAAATGCAATTCCATTTCCATTCGGATATGGGCCAACTTATCCCAACAAACTCGTTCCATTTAAAATATTCTACTCAAGCCCTTTAAAGTTTGCAAATGGTGACAAATTCATGTCACAACTACTGCATCGTCCACATTAAAATTCTGAGCTTTGGGAAACTAATTCAGTTTTCAGCTCTAGATACCAGAATCAGACCACTCATATTATGCATCTGACATTCAGACCAGAACTCTAATGTTTTGCATTTTAAAGCAAGTGTAGGTAGTTGGTATGTGGGTGGTGACCAATTGATGGGGATATATTTTTGTCCTCCACAAAATCAACTATCATCTCAAGTTTCTGATGGCAAAATAAAAGCAAAAGTACCCTGCTGCTTCAATTCCATATTATGGAAAGCATTATAGTCGCTACAACAGACAAATAATAGTAATTTTTGAAAGGACATGTCTAATTTTAAATGTGAAGACAATCTAACTCCCTCCAAATGAGATGTTGAGCAGTTTTAGCATTTATTCGTAGAATTAGACCCAAACCCAAGACTTATGGGATTATTAAAAAGTAGTTATATGTATATATATATATGACAAGACAAAGACAAACATTTTTAAGTCAAACAAATGAGCGCCTAAATACAGCTTGTAGGTTTAGACCTCCAAGAAAGGTCGAAAGTACAGATGGTAAGTAGATTCGAAATGGTTTAACTTTTTATTTTACTTTTTTCTCCCTCCCCATATAAAATCCGTCCATTTTAACAAACCATAATCATAAACATGAAAAGAGCTTAGAGTAGGCAAAGTCCGCATTTTCATATGAGCCTCCACCAAACGAAAAAAGAATGAGCAAGAGAGTGAAAGGACTATGTATATGGTTGAGTTAAAGAATGAAAAAAAGAAAAGATGAAAAGAAAGAATGAAAGAAAAAAATCTCATGAATGAGCAAGATCCGCCTCAGATGATGCAATGGCAGAGCTTTTTCATCTTTTAAATGTGTGCAGTGCAGCATAATAATGAAAAACAAAGTTTGTTATGTTCCCTGTAGGTACAATACAAATATATATGAAGTCTAAAGCTAAGGGGTAGACAGTCAACTTACGATTTTTAAGTCCATGTCTGAATGAGCTCTTTTATTTCTGTCATTAATTTTTGCGACTCTTTCCTTTTCTTTCTCTCTACGTGGTGTATGTGAGTTGTTACAATGAGAGAAGATGAAGAGGAAAAATGAAAGGAAGAAGAAAAGACTCAACTAAGAGCTAGGTCTCGACCTGCTTTTTCTTTAAATGAAGAGAAACGAAAGAAAAACCACCACGACACACATTTTACATTTTATACACATTTTACTTTTAACATTTCCAACACACATTCATACATAAGTAATGTATAGTGTAGTCGTGTATACGTAAAGTATCATATATAATATCCTTTTATCCATTCATTCCTCCTATCTTGGTTTATTTAGGGTGAAAGTGGAAAGGAAAGACGTCTTCGTTTTGAAAGATGATGCTTCCCACGGTCACGATCCGGCTAGAGTCTTGCTAAATTTCTTGCCGAATATTTTTCTTTTCTGAGAAACATTTACAGAGTAACACATACATCCATAATATAGATACATTTCTGCCTTTAAATATACATTCAATTGTGACGAAAAATAGCACAATTTGAGAATTCTTCTTTCTGCTCTGTCTGCTGCTGATTATGATTATTATCATTTCGTGAAGCTCAACGATACATCTGCATGTACAGCACTAAAAAGTTATAATTGTGTTGGAGAGGATTCTAAGAGACAAATCTATATCCTTTCCTCCGAGTGAGTAAATGGGTGGCGGGATATCCATCAGGAGCATAGTTGGGAACACGAACTTTGGGTTTGCTGGGATGCATGGAAACTTCCATCCCAAAGACAATGGGTTGCGGCTTGCCCGAGCTACTAATTCCACTAGATTCAGAAATGGCCGTGGTCGCAGCTCGGGAGAGTGGTCTAGCGCCACGAGCAGCGCTCCGGCTGCCAACACTTCCAGCAATGGGTTTATCCCTCCGAATAGTGAGGGAGTCAACATGGATGGCACTTGCTTTCTTATTAATTTCATTGTGAACTCGGCGAATGGGATTAGTTCCTTGCCAGTCATCATCAAGAATTGAGTCAACGTAGGACCTTGGCAGTGGGATTATCGGCTTATTTCGTCTCATCAGTTTGGTCATGTCGTGGTTACACTTAGACTCGGGATCATAGGTTGCATAATTGGTCCGGGTTGCTCGGTCATGGAAATGTTCACACAGTTTTGCTCCCGTGACGGTGCCATGAGGATCGTAAATGTTGCACAAGTGACAGGGTGCCCCTTTCTTCATGAGTCGCCTGATGGATTGGGAAATGTCATCCTTGACAATGTCCAATTTGTCCCCAATGTCATTCATTACCGGTGTGTTGATGTAGCGACGAACAACCTCCTCCGTAGGTGGCAGCTGGTATGTCACAGGAACGTATGTGGCAAATGCCCCTGTGTCTTCATCTAGATCAACGTTGAGACAACGGGATCTTGAGCTGTTGGTTGCTGCGATTCTAGTCTGAGACGTGGACTCAGAGTCTTGCCCTAGTTCCCTCCTTTTGTTCCATGGAACTGGAGTGGTGTATGGAATTTGATGGCCTCTTGGAAGAACTAATCGACCTGCCGTTGGCAATTTGGAATAGTATGCATACGATGGAAGTTCGAGATCAGGATCTTTTACATGTTCCTCCCTTCTTGAACCCATTTTTTCCACCACGACCATACGTATATAATATTATGACCAAAATGGATTTACCAAGGACAGTACTAGTTGTTACTTCAACCTTCAACTAAAAAGTGTAAAAAATATTCGGACCTATATATGGAGAATAGAAAAGAAACCAGTATTTTAGAGACAATTTTAGATCCCCCAAAAATGCTCTCAAAGCGATCCTTCCCGTTCACTATATTGTACATCTTATCTTACATTTATGACGTAATTTACAGCTTTAAAACCGTTCTTTGGAAAAAGTACTAACCTTAGAAGCTATATCCGAATAATAGAGAACGATATGAAAGCCCTCGAGAAGATTGTATAATGTAACACCACACCACCACCTCCGTCCGAAACCAGTGAGTAAGAAAAGAGTAGTTCCAGCGAGAAGAATTTCCGAAGGACACAGAATGAAAACGACACCGATCTTTATAGAAGATTATGTGAAAACCTAGTTTTTTATTTCGTTTTTCTCTTCTCAACAGAGAGCACCAAAGCACAATGCCCAAGCTCTAGTGAACCAAGTCCAAAAGGATGAAAAAAAGTAATGTACCTAGACCGTATTCTTTCTTCTGAGAGGAGAACCCCTTTTCGCAAAAAAAAATTTACTATTCATCCGATGTACTACATGTTAGGTCGTGAGTGAGAGCTGAGAAAGAATAGAGATGGGAGAAGAGAAAAAGGATGTCAAGCAGAGAAGGAGAGGATCCATCTTCACCCAGAACTTCAGTGATTGACTGGATGACGCCAATATTGGAACAAGATCTTTGGCAACGAGTCAGACATGTGAAACCATTTTACTCATCGTATAAAAACATTCATGCTCTCCTGCACGCAAATGTACGTACATTGTACATAAACACAATGTTAAATTGTGCCAGTCCATCATTTTTATTATAACTTTTTTTTGCGAAAGCAATCTCCTATAATGTATGGAGGGTGAAGAGTGCACCACATAAAAAATGGAATATGTTGAACATAATCGCATATCGTCTTATTGTGCATTTTTTGTTATCTTTTGCATGTCCTCACTCCTCCTGCTGAGGCTCAATGGCACGGTGGTCCGATTTATTCCCCTGCTTTTCTTTATGCGCTCTCATGTAGTCTCTCGACATATCCCACTTTCATTGAATCTTTATATCATTGTCTGAGACGAGAGCTGCCTGCTGCTTTTCTTTTGCTTTTAACTCAAGTAGTCCATGTCTGCAGAATGCCATAATCAGTTTTATATTGCAAAAATCTTCTTTGCAATATAACTCGGAAGGATATAGCGTGTGTACTCCTTTGTACTGGGCTACTACGGCACAACTCACTCTCATTCGTGTGAAAACTTTCAAATGTATTCTTGCTTGGAGCACAAACATGGCTGGCTGAGTTTCAGAAAAAAAAGAAAATCTGCCTCTTATTCCACAACTGTGTGCGTATCTATCTATAAACGGCTTAGTTGGAATTATATCCAAATTCCATTTGCATTCTCATATTCTCTCTCACAGGTTTTAATACATTTTGAAGACTGAGAGAGAGAGAAGAGGAGGATGATAATAATATAGAAACACAATGCATGTGTACAGTTGCCAGTTTTTGCTTAGGTGTATTATCATCTCGAAGATTACATTTTTTGTAGGATTCGTTTTTATATGGATGAGCAAAATGGAAAGAGTATCAACACTGCCAGAAGGGAGTTTTTTTTCAGAACTGAAAGGAAGGAATGAGTTTTTCAAAAGCAGGAGGAATCTACATCATTGTTCTTATTATCGCTGTTTTTCCCAGCAGTTATATCTGTATGGTTCAACCATCTTGCTAAATTGTAGTTTGGTATATGTATGCAAAACCATTTGATGTCGGAAGAAGGGAGTAGAAAGGAAGCTGTGGTAAAAGTGGGTTTCATTTTAAACGTAGGTATGTCTACATCCTGCGTGTGGTGATGGTGCGCTCATGTGTTTTTGTATGCTAATAGTGTGTGTTTTTGTTTGCACTCTTGGAATTCTAGGCCAAGGCTGGGGAACACAGTACTACAATGAAAGTTTAAAATAGAAATAGATTCTTTTTTACTCTTATCCACTCGCAGCACAACAACAGCAGCATCACAGATTGCACAAAGGCAGAAGAATGAAAGGATGTGGAGTGAGATGAGATTGGACGAACGGGGTACTTGGTATTCCGAGTGTGGAATGAATAATTTTCCTCTTGTTACAAGTTTTGTCAACTTCCATTCCAGTAGTTGCCTGATCTAACTTGCATTTCAAAGAAAAAACTTGCAGTCCGACATCCGCGAGAATTACAATATGGAATAGCATGTTACAGATCTAGGAGCAGAATGCTTCTCACCACTGCATGTTTCTTTAAGTTAAATTTGCAGGCTTGTGTCAAGGGAGGAGTGCAATGCATTTACTTCTAAAAGTCAAAGTTGTACGCCAATATCGTTTAAAATAATTTTTATTTTAAACATTAATAATGATAGATTAAACTGAGCATTCGGCTCGTACATTGGTTTGTAATGTAAAAGTTAAACAGCTCTTGTTAATAATTAACATCTCAGCGGTCATCATTTCAGAAGTCTGTAAGCTTTTTCGAATGTCGTGGATTGGTAAACAGATTATCTGCTGACGTCAAGCGATCCAATGTTTCCACAGATGGTTGAACAAATGACATAAGATGTTTTAAAAATAGGTCAGGAAATACGATTCATTCTTTCTCACATTTGGTTTCTTAGACCATTGTCAACTACTGCAGTATGAGTTCAGTTGGAATAAACGAAGATTTCCCATCCGCTGGTTTAAAAAAAGCAGTGTATATCGATTTCCAATACATTACCACTGCTGTAAGTTAGTAAGTAGGCTGTTGTAGACGTTTGTGATGTCTTTTGAAAATGCGATTCAGTTTGAAAGTATCGTAACAATGTGAGCAAATGAAAGAGAAAGTTTTTTTCAGCAAGGAAATGGAAATGATGATGATCTCATGTCAACTCAATTCACACACAAACAGTAGTCCTTTCCCAAGAATGCTTTGAGTGAGTTTGAAATGGAAATCCAAATAGTGGTAAATAGTAGCAGCCTCAACTACTCAGAAATTCGTTCGCAGTCTGCATTCTGCACATTCAATAGGCGGTCGACGTATGTACCTAGTAACCCAAATATTTTGATACGTCTTCATATTGGATTTGTGGTAGGCTTCTATTTACCTATGTATATCTAATATCTAAGTAAACAGTTGAATTGTGAAAACGTTAAAAGCATTGCATTTCGAGATGTTTTATACTTTTCATCATCCGCATGCTTCGTTGCAAACACACAAGCCACAAGATGTTGCCCTCGCTATTCTTAGAATTCAATATTTACAAATGACAAGTTTTCATTTGGCTAAACTTTTCATTGTAAAATACAGCCGTTTTAGACGTTCAGTCTAAAGTCCAATATTGAAAGACGTAGCATCTTATACTACGAAAATATGGACTACTTGAATACATTTTTGTGAGGTTGATTTTGAGAGCAAAATCGATTTTCAAAGTCCTGTTTTGCATAAGTTGATGATGAATGATGTTGATACGCCAGCTATAACATGAGAAGAAGACTCTTACCTGTTGGTCACCTAGATTCTTGACACGGCAATTGAGACGGGCAGTTTGACCCACCACAGCTGTGACATTTCGCCTTCCCACCACGTCAAAATAAGGACGTCCTTTGTCGTGATCTGAATGGAATGTGTTGATTCCCGGGAGCACATCCGAAGTCTCAGCTCCTGCAAACAGCACATGAATGACAAACAACAAAATTAATCAAATTCTCTTTTTCTCTCTTGTCATTGACTAATTTATTTATCTTCTACTTCCACAAGCAATAAATAAATTCTCGCGCTCATCAGACCATGAAAACTTTTCCCTGATATACACATAGTAGTATGTAACCGTTACGCTAACAGTAAATTGACGTAATAGGAATAGGATGGTTGTGCATCGTAATATTCGTTATGGAAAGTTTATCCAAAAAATTATGAGGAATCAAGTAATTGGGGAATAGCAACCTGAAACTTTTTGAGAAGATATAACTTTTTGCTACACGGAGTAGTAGAGTGCCGTTTGACATGAAGACAATCCCATTCCATTTGCTTCAAATCTGGAGATATTCCAATCAAAAGTAAGGGAAAGGAGAGGAAACTGAAGACAACTTTCAAACTTTACCTTTAGCCCAATACACAAAAATGTCTATAAGTTAGCAAACATCAAATAATATCCCGAGTAGATTCTGGGGTAACATGGGAAATCCACACGAAAAGGTAAGTATACATCTATAGGCAAAAGGGAATCCCCAAGCACACCCCCAGAAACGACAAACGAAAAATCCTGATATCGTGACGTTAGCCGACACCCCAGTGAATGTCGACTCAAGTGTAACACCATCAGCAGTATACCAACAACGCATGATGATGGAGGAGAGCCACGATAGTATAGGAAAGTGAACATGCATTCGAAATGCACAGAACACAAATCAAATGTCAAAGTGACAGGAGAAAATTGGAAGAAGAGTGAAAGGCGACAGAACCTAAATCAGATTGCAACCAAGTTTTTCTCACAAGGCTGCCGACCAGGAGTTTTACGTTCAGAAGTATGGTTGCGTTACCGTGTTCTGGTTCATCCTGAAATGAGCGGATGTATATGTAGGTATACATCTCCACAAACTTCCTGTATATCCTCTCCTGACTGTTGCACGGAACGCGTTACGTAACAACTGTAACAAGTACATATAACGTAGTATTAAATGTCTGTTACAGTTACACGTAACAATGTACATTACGTTTCATGTAAAGGTGCGTGTCTCACAATCAACGAAAAGCCTGGACCAACACTACTGCTGCCATTCACATTTCTCCTAATGTGTGCATCTAGACTCATAGGAGTCCCTGAGGTACCGTGTTGAAATTGTCTGTACCTTTTGCCCTTTCCTGCCAACATCACAACTTTCCAATTTACCTGATTCCCTTAGTCCACCTTTTCATCATGTTGCTGCCAGCTAACCTCTAAATAAACTACGCTTTTGTATATATCTCCGCCTTGAAATGAACAAATATAATAACCAAAAGTTCTTCCTTGAACTTGTCTCTTTCGTACTCAAATGTAACATTGAAGAGAAGCAGTTTAACAAAACAATTTTTTCACCTTCACATGCACACCGTAATAGATGTAGTATAGCAGATTTCAAAAATCGCATAACAGTTTCTTTTCGACCTTCATTCGACATTTAAGCAGGTAGTATAAAGGGATTGTGAAAAGGGCTAGGAGGCAAGATACCTTATCCAACTTTGGATTGAAACACAAACGAGATCTTTCAGCAAATCACACAAAGTTTGCCAGCTTGGTGATGGCTGGATATAAATGAGCTAAAGAAAACGCAAGATAAGGAAGTGAAAGAGTTTAGCGAAAGAACAAGTAAAATGGTATTAGCAAGGGCGTAGTAGCCTCAAGTAAAAGTACTTTTCATCCACATCCTCCTCCCGTTACACAGCAGGATATATAAGCAGTAGAATCTTATTGCGAGTCTCAAATAATAGTCGCACATCGCATGTATATATAAATGTTGGTTGGTTGGTGCTAAGTGTAGCTGACTTTTCTGCAAACCAAGTCAACTTTCACTTTTCTCCTTTGTCTCCATTAAACCAAGTTTGGTTGGACTGTTCAACTTCCTCTATCAGGACAAAATCTCTAGACTTCCGACTGTTTCATACTACCACTCTCAACAACAGTGTGCTGTTAACACTGAACTTTAAGTCACTTTTAGTTTTTCTAGAATTTCTAGTCTAGTCACTCATTCTTGTAAACTGATGCTTCCTTTCATTCGTCAAAGAGGAAAAAGTTGCAAAAAGCAGATTTCTTCTTTCGGCGGTAAAAACCCTTCAGTTCTTATAGTCACCCTCATCCTATACTTTCCCTTCATCTTCTATTTGAACAATTATTGTATTTTATACGATATCGAAAAGTAAGTTTCCGAGAAAGTGTCTACCATTTTCATAATGTTTACACAGCCAGGTGTGCTTACACTCTATTCATACATTTTTTATACGTTACATACATATAGTTCCATTATACTAAACGATCATCCGTTTTCGTATGTCTTCTGAGTAAATCTACCTTCAATTGCTTTATCTGCAGAAAAAGATTTCGAAGAAATGGGTTCTGCAATAAAGATCTCCTAGACCTTCACCAGAGAAGGATAATATTTTAACCGTGCGTAGGCTTCCTTCTCTAACTATTTTTTCGTTTTTGCTTCCTCCATAATTTTTTTCCGCACTACGTGCATACCTGTGCATAAATACGCCAACTCAGCAACTCCCTTCAAAATATTTTCAGCCCAACCTATTGCAAAAATACATCAGCTCTCAGAGAGTTTTGAAATTGTTTGTTAAACGTCCCGTAAGTAAGCTTTCACGGAGAACACTTAACTCTGGCTGGATTCGCTCTCCGTAAAATATGGAAAATATTGGGTACACATGCCAGATATGATCATGATAATAAAGAAGAAGTATGTACAATCTACGTACGCCTAAGCTAGTTACGAAGAGAAGAACATGAGTTGAGTTTGTTAGATAGTTTGTTAGCATGCCGAGCACCGTAGTTAAAGAGATTTTCTAGAAGTGGAAACTATACATGTCCATATCTTATATAGGTAGATAGATACACGTACATACATATTGTTTATGTGTCTCTAGTCTCCGTACAACATACATGCACTTACATTATTCCGTTGTGTGATCATGATGGAATGAAACGCGTCCAGACTCACACAGGAGGAGTAGGAGTAGCATACGTGTGTCCTCAAAGGAGGGAGAAAATGACAATGAAATGTCACAAAAAGAGCTACGAACACGACGAAGCATCCGAAAGATAACTGATGAAAAGTTGTGAAGTTGTAGCAACACCGCTACCAGAAACAGGAGAAAGTAGCAGTGAGTGAACAACTGATAAGGTGTCACGAAGGGAAGAGAGAAAGCGGAGAACACAAAATAAATAGGGTTTTATTTTATGCTGTCTCCCTGTATCTCCTCACATAGGCACTTGGTTAAACGTCTATACCTACCTACCTACTCCATATATCTCCTTTCTCACTTAAAGCTGGTCTTTGCTTTCTCTTCTCATGAATGCTTATTGTACCCTCAGTCCCTTATTATCAGGAGAAAAGCGTATATAGGTTGTGAAATACGTATGAGCTTAAGTTTATTTCCTCCTACTATCCCACTGAAACTATCATGCAATGAATGAGAAATGGGGAGGAAAACAATGGAGTTTAACATTTTATGCTGGAGCGGCTCTCCTTGAACTACCTATATCGTGTGGGTAAGACTATAAACTTTTTATAAAGCGGCAGCTATACGGTTGAGCAAGCTTTTAATGCGTGAAAGTTGTGTTTTTACTCCCTTTTGTTAAATTAACAAGATTAACCTCGTTTAATTTTCTGAGCAAAAGGCAGAGTCAAAGGTATGGTACCAAAGAATTAGTTTGTGACTTGACTATACACACAGAATATATGCAGAACTGTTTTTCACTTGTTATTCCCTATATGATATGTAGTGTTTTGTTGTGCTTTACACTGTTGCACTTCCCTCTTCTCTGGTTTTTCCATGAAAATTATGACTTTTTTTGGACTCCTCTTTGTAAAATAAACGTAGGTATATGCAAATCAGAGCTTCACTTTTCACAGTTTTAATCTGAATATCATAAAACGGAGTCAAGTTATGTATTTGACCAGGAGGGAGAGAAAACAAGGAAAGTGATAAGATAAGAGGCGTGCCGAAGGTTCAGGGAAAAGGAAATAAACGCTGAAATAAAATTAAGATGAAATTTTAAGCGTTCGTAAAGATAAGTTTACGTCCTTATCTGCCACAATTGGATTAGAATTCTCGGAGTTTTGTTTTGTGACAACGGGATACACACTTCAAAGGCAGTGGCGGAACTAGCGTGCTTGGGGCCCCGGTGCAAGCAATAGGTCAAGGGCCCTTTGGCCCCATTTTAGAGAAAAGTATAGTTGACTTTTATATGCAATGCATAATTCTACATTCACATTCGTTCCTAGCTTGGGTATGCTTTTTGTTTGTAAAAAGATTTCTCCGACAATTTGCAAGCAAGACGGATGCCTGGAAATACTAGACTACAGGAAAAGGAAAATTATCGAAGTAAATTGGTCATTTCTGTCTTTTAAAATACAGAAATTTTTGGTAGCAATTCCTTGTGCATACAACATACTCGATTTTAGACGCAAATAATATTTATTTCATTTTATGGTAAAAACTGCATAACATATTTGTTTTGATATCCCTTAGGTGGTGAGCGGTTTTTAGTGCATACTTGCATGCATTTAAGTGCCTGTCTTGTGACTTATAATGCCGGATCGTGAATGCCTAATAGTATACAAACTCAACAAAACCATAAGTGCGGTAATGTATGTATGTATGTATTTGCGGGTTTGAGATCATATGTGCCTGCTCATTATCTTATGTGCCTGCTACACACACAGCCATATGTGCTCGTATGCTCTCATGATTATGTGCCTGCTTAACACTGATACACGAGGGTCGACTAATCCACTATTTTAGGATTTTTGCGAAACTAACC
>JAQGAP010001736.1:0-18245 GCA_034697805.1 Orchesella bifasciata
TTCGAGTATATGTGTACAAATTTTCAGGTCAATCGGACCATAAACCTAGGAGAAACCGGCTTCCCTTCAAGTATAGATGTCTATTCTCTTATTGCCCCTATCGCAAATGTATCAGCTTGCCCCTACCTTTCACCCTGATCAACATGGCCTACTTAATGTGGTCTTTAATATTAGAAACAGTTTGGGATAAAATAAAATACGCATGGCAATCGAGTTTCATAAAGCCGGTGGAATCTCTCTTTGCCATTTTTCCTTGAAGCATCCCAACAAAACGGAGATGATATCCTGGCTCTCAACGAGGAACAGCGCGACCGATGGCACCGTGAAGATCTGTACACTCAACGAAGTAATCGAGAAAGAATGTCCGTGATCATCAGCCACATAATCCTTCATCATCTGCTCATAATTATGGGCGAACACAAGAGCAAATCGCTTCTTCAACTCGTAGTCCTTCAGCATCCCCGTGACGAGCAGGTGGTGATAACCAACTCTCGCTGATTTCCACAGTTTAGATTAATCATGATTAGACCTGTCCAAAAAATGTGGTTATGAAGGCCGAAATATGTATATAAATATGTGCCTAAAAGCGCCAAAATATGTGGTCAAATATGTGGTTAAAATTTTCAAAAAATCGCTAAATATGTGCTTTAAGGTCAAATATTATGTGCCAAAATGGTGTCCTTCGTTCTTTAGCGGTGTTAAATTTCATTTACGCTTCAATTCACATAATTTAATTATATTTAGAGCTGTTAGAAATTTGTTTCAGACTTTTTAAGAAGATTTTTACATAAAATGTCAAAAATATTAGTAAAAAATACACGAAAAACGGCCAATTTTTCCAAAATAACGGCCAATTTGAAGAAAAAGGCCAAAATATGTTACTACATATGTGATATGTGCTAAAAACCCAAAATATGTGGTAACAACATGGTTTTAAATGACTCCATTTAGCACCAAATGTTCACCTACCAAGTTTGGTTGATGGCAGAGAACGCATAAGAAACATGTATTTATATGCTTTGGACAGGTCTAATCATGATGGACTTGAGCATTTTGAAGTGGTTATCCCCAACGAAAGTTTCCAAGAGGGAGCCAAAGATGAGTCGAATTGCTGAGCTTTTTTCTAATAGATTTTGAATCCAGCTGAGGAGGTGGAGAGCGAAAGCCTGGTGGGCAACGAGGTGGGCTTGGAGCACAATGGTATTTAGTGAAAATGTGCCTTGACGAGAGGTTTCCGCTTCCAAAATTTGCTTAGCTTTGGAGCACTGTTCATAATCTGAGATTTTGATGATAGAGCGACCTTCCCGATCGACGAAAGTGGCGTAATTGGTGGCCTCTCGCCGAGTACAGGTGGACGCCATGAGGAGGCAGGCGATGACGGTGTCAAAAGTGTGGGTTTCGTCGTTGAAGAGGACGGTGCAGTGGAGTTCTTCAAGGAGGAAGGATTTCAAAGCTGGAGGAAGGGATGAAAGTATAGCTGCCAGACGTACTACTTTTAGTAGTACGGTACTACTTTTCAGCAGTGAAATTTGGAAAAAATCGTGTTTTTACCCTGGTTTTTCGTAAAATTTATGATATTTAGCTAAATGGTACTACTTTCAGAGTTCAGAAATCTGGCAAGCCTAGATGAAAGGCTTGGCTCGTCTTCGTAAAGAGTGATTTCCGGGGGAAGGGCAAGAGCGCGGATTGAGAGTATATTGTATATGGGTCAATTTTATTCAGTTAAGCATAATCATACCCATCATAAAAAAGACAATGGCACCTCGGTAAGTGAGCAAATTAGCCATCATATTGTTGAAGAAATAATCGAGGAGGAGCTGAAGTAAGGCCCTCACTTGGTTTTCCAAGTCAAGAGGTAGAAGGCTGGAAGACGCGGTTGGGGTTTTGGGCCTTTGGCTCGTGAGCTCAGAAGAATTTACCGGTTTTCCAGGCCCCCCTCATTGCCACAGTCGCAGAATCCACTGCCGCCGGAAGTCGTCGCTCTATACCTGGATAAAAAATATGGAGGATTAATAAATTAAACAGGAAAATTAAAGTTAGAATTGAGAAGAGTTGAGTTACCGATGATTTTTATGAGCCGAGAGCTGAAAACTGGTGGAGCACAATACGCAGGTGGGATCCATCCGCAATCCCGACAGCTGTACGTCAGCTTACCGGATTTAAACAGGTTTCCCCAGACCGAGGGAGTTGAGGTGTTTTTGGAGAATGTCCCGCTCAAGCACGTCGACTAAATACTCGTCTTGACGGCTCCACCTGCTTTCCCACCGGAAGCAGTCGTAGCAGAATGAGCCCCAGCAGCTCGTATTCCTGTTTTGGAATCTTTACGACCTCCAACTGCAGTTCCAGACTTCCCTCCAGGACCCCCTCCATCTCTAGCTCCTCCTTTGGAATCTGCTCCCTTCCCAGTGGCTGCGTTCCGCTTGATAGGCTTCAGCTGGGGGACAGGTTGAGGATTTGTTGCAGATCTGGAATAACACCAAAAATAAATCAATTTTTCTCCTTTTTAACAGAATTCGCCACTTGCAATCGCCATTTGCTGCTGGACCATTAATTATAATTTAAGACTTCCACGGTCAATTTAAACAAGAATAAACTTTAAAACTCACTTGCAAATAACTTGTCTTCCTCATCGGGATCCCCTATTTGGGGGAGGAGCCGATGAATCTGTTGCACAACTCCTTGGTAGTACACTGACGACCTGGATAATTTAAAAATTCAATTAAAACAAAAAAAAAACACTGAAAAATTGGTCAAAAATTGGGGAAAACCACTCACATTTCATAATTGCCCATGAGAGCTTGCTCCCTGGCGAGTTTTGCATTTTCATAAATCTCATTCACCACCACCGACATTACACTAGATAACCCAAAAATTAAATATAAAAGCTGCTGTTTTTATCAATTGAATTGGTCATCAAAAAGGGAGAGAAATTATGCCCTTTTTGGAGTTTTTGCGTGGTTTTGCGTGCACAAAGGAAAAAGGGAGCTTTTGAGCAGCATACCCACGCGGTTCACTGGTTCACTCGATGGCCAAAGCGTATGCCATGCTAAACCACTATCATTCATGTTCAATGTGAGTCATGGCAACTTTTCAGCTAAACTCTGCTTTTTCTCGTTTTGTCTGTCTTTCCTTTAAATTATGATGATTTAAATTGGTAAATGTTAATAGTTTTCACTTTTTTTTCAACTAAACTACTAAATCTTACATTTTCTTCAATTCTACTTTAATTTTAAGAATAATTGGATGACTGATGAGGGATTTATCGTGTGTCTAAAAATATAAAATTGGAAAAATCGCTTTCGCTATTTGACTACATGCAGTTAATCAATTTAAATTGTTTTGGAGGAGATGAAAAGGAATGCAACGCGTCCAGCCAGCGGCTGAGAAGAATGTTGATGAGGGATCCCATCCCGATCAATTTTGGAGGAGAACCGTGGTCTCGATCTTGTGCATCATAATAGCCCTCATTTGGGCGCCACCTCTGGCGCTCGTCAGTGTTCCAATTTAATTGATAAAAACAGCAGCTTATCTTAATCAATTTTGTGGGTTATCTAGAGTAATGTCCGTAGTAGTAAATGAGATTTATGAAAATGTGAAACTTGCCTGGGAGCATGACAATTATGAAATGGGGGTGGTTTTTCCACTTTTCCACCAATTTTGACCAATCGGTCGTCAGTTTACTACCAGGGAGTTGTGCAACAGACTCATTGGTTCCTCCCCCAAATTGGGGATCCCATGAGAAAGAAAAGTTGGCAGCAAGGGAGTTTTGAAGTTTATTCTTGTTTAAAATTGAGGGGGAAGATTTTAATTAAAATTAAAGGTCCAGCAACAAATGGCGATTGAGTACGAGCATGTGAAGCAGGTGGCGAATACCCTTCCATGTTCTGAGGAGCCCCGAGACGTGAGCTCCTCCACCTTGACCCACAATTGGGCATCTCAAAATTTTTGGGAACCTGGGCACCAAGTGCACGAGCCGCCCTGTGCCCTGTCCAACTCTGCCTTGATCTCGAAGTACAGGAGGGAAGCTGGATGACGAGGTTTTACGCTCGCTCAACCATTTTTATTGATGACTCCTTGTGCTCGAGAAGGGGGTGGGAGTGTGACAACGGAGCTTCGGTCGGAGCGGTTCAAACGCTGGAATGAGCTGGCAATGGCGTTGTGGCTCCCTGCCACCAACTTTCCGTGGGATATTGATGAGGGGCTAAGGAGGAGACTGGAAAAGAGGATCTATGTATATCCCGCTGCCGACCTTGGATTGCGAGGAAACTTGATTGCTATTCTGGGGCGGATATCACGGGCGTTTGCAGGTTAAAAAATATTGAAAAAGTAAGCTTTTTTTCTTGGTTTTGAAGCATTAAAAAATGCTTTTGAATGGGTTTAGGGATGCCTCAATGATATCAATGAGGAGGGTCATGGGCCTCAAACCGGAGGAGATTCGAGCCTTTCGAGATTTCGAGATTTGAAGAATTTCAACAATACGGTGAGTCAGGATGATCTGGAGAAATATGAAAAATGGATGGCGAAGTTCGGCTCGTCGTTATGAAATGAAAAAAGCAGCTTATCATATCGTGGTGCTTCAATTTATACACATTCCCATTTTTTACTGTTCTAATTAATTAATTGAGTAACAGTCTAGACTTTTATGTCAGTCAGCTAATACTTCCGTGGATAGGAACCTATATAATACTGAAAAATATGGTGGTAACTAATAATGTAAGCAAATTGTGAATGAGCAAATTTATTTAAATTAGAAATGTGCATTATTTATTTAATCAAGTCAAGTTTTTAAACATTTTTATACGCACTGAATAATATTTTAGTAATTTTATTAACGCTTAACAAGAAAAGGAGGGTTTAGCAATAGTTTAAATAATCGTGGTCGGTGGTGTCCATTTTGTATTGCAATTTTAATCAAACAATTCAATTCAAAGAATAAACTGCCTTAAAAACTATATTTGAGGCAAAAACCTCCGTGACTAAACTGAAAAGGTAATCTTTTTTGGTGAAAGCGAGTAATTTTTACTTATAAAATCGTAATATCGTTATTTCATTGGATTGGATTCTCTTTTATTATGGAAATTGGCAGCTGAACTCGTGAATCGCCGAAAAAGGTTCCTTTCCAGTTTCGTATGTATTTTGTGTGCACTTTTAAATCACAATAGGAAACTGTCATGAGCAAGAGTAATTCATCATGTTAATGCTCCTATAGCTTGAAAAGAGGTAATTAGATTCATCTTGAAGTGTACTAGGCAGTTACATGCCTAGGTACAATTTTTGTTATTCTATTCAGTGCAATGCACTATTTACTTCCTCAGCTCTTAATCGAATTACAAAAGTAGGTATACATGATAGTTCTGTGATGTATCGCTATTTCCAAAGCCGTTTTTGGAAATGGGGTAAATGCTACAATAAACTCAAGCTCAATATTGCCATTTCTTTCTCTCGTTTGGTTTTCACAAAATCCATTCGCATTTCAATTCCAGTGGAAATGCACGATTTGTTCCTCTGTTTTACGGTATTAAACAATACCACCATGATATAAATGAATATAGTGGAGCTATTAGAGCAGGCGTCGCAGTCGGAGCTTCTTTACTGCATACACTTGTGAGCTCATTACGCAAGGTTCCAACGATAGAGGTAGATTACCAAGGTCCATATAACTACTACTGCACTTAACTATGGCTTTAGAGCCGCGACTTCTTGAGAGGTAATTGGTATTGTTGCCACTCCAATTTCTTGACGACCGTGGTATTCGAAGTCCCGTCGCAACCCACCTAAGTTGTGAGCCCTTGCCAATAGACTCGCCTCTTCATAAATTTTTGTAACTTTTTACCCGCTTTCGCCACTTTTCCTAACTATGATCGTCTACCTATCAGTGTTTCTATAACAGTAATGAGGAATCATTCCAAACGTACCTGTAATGTCTTTAACTTTTAAATTCATGAAAAGAAAATATTTGTGTATTGGTCGAAACGAAATAATGATAAAAAATACAGAATATATAAAAATTTAAATGTTTTGATGCGGTTGACTGTGAACACAATAAAAAATAAAAAGTTAAATGTTCTAGTAAGGCAGCTCGTGCGGTCTAACAACCGAAAATATTCTCAAGCGAGACAACATAACGACGTTTTTTGTTCGGTTTACAATTAAAAGTAACGCAATGCTATGCAACAGACGTAATAGTCGAATTCATGGTAACCAATTTTAATCAACTTGACTTATTACTGAGCTGACATGATGTCATTGTTCATCACTAGTTTGGAAGGTGCTGTAGATTGCATAAGATAGCATCATCGTATCGCTTTTTGCTGCGGAGACAACCCAGAGATATCCGAGATTAGCTGTTGAGCACAATATTTATAATTAAAATATATAATCTTGTGTTTGCAATGTAAATTTTTAGTAGTTATCGAAATAACGAAGTAAGGTTATCTCAAAATGCTTAGTAGAAAAGTGATTGCAAATCCCGATATTTAAGATAAGCCACATTATATCACCCAAAATCTAAAATGGATCCTTGACTACTATATCCTTATCGTAGTAAAGGATTGAGACATAGAGTGAACAATAAACTAGAGTACACATTCATTTTTTCCTACATTATTATTATTTGAACTACAATTATTCAAAAACCAACTGTACCAAAAATTACATACGCGTCTTAGTTGTCAAATGTCATTCAACATGGACAAATTGTACATTCTGGTTATATTCTGAATGCGTTCCATGCAATTTTAAAAATTGGATGTGTACTCTGATTAGAATCAATCTCTATGGGGTGAGAGGTAAAATCCAGTCTCTACCTCCAACTTCTGTTTTTTGAAAATTATGCCTAACAACGGGCAACTACCACAACCTTATTAACAATAGACTAATCTTGGGGTTATCTATTAATGGGCTAGGCGGGACCACAAACTTTGTCTGTCTCTTATTATTAATAGCATTCTTGTAAGTATATTAGAATTTCTTTGGGGCAAACTGAAAATATTAAGCTAATTTAGTTCATTATGATGATGCATCAGGAAAAGTTTTCGTGCCAGGAGCTAATGGAAGCTTTCATTCTAAATACTTTAAAGTCAGCATTATTCAAAAGAATCTCTTGTCTAAATTCAAACATTTGAATTTACTATGAGGATAATTTTGTATTAATCAAATCATTATGTCTCTGATGCGTGCTTTAGAAACACTTTGTCTTTGTCACAACAAAATAGATCCGATAACTTATAGTTGTTAGTTTAAGGTACCTAAATTTACTTACAACTTTTAAAATTAAAAATTCCAATTTAAAACTCCATTTACCAGAAAGTTTAGCATAGCATTGCCACAGGTTTAAAATATTTAATGGTAATGATAAACGAAAGAGCACCCAAATACAGAATAATATCTACCTTTACAATGTGTAGCTATTTAAGTAAGAAAGGTTTGTTCAGTTGCTTTTTCAGCATTATATGAATGCAACGTGAACCGTATATTTTTAATTACTGAGACATCAAAGTTAAAAATGTGCAGTAAACGCATACAATTTTCCCAACATTTGGTTAAATCACTCTTAATTTTGCCCATTTAACTTTACCTTAATTGTCATGTAATTTCACTATTTAGTACAACACCCAAAGTGAAATCATTTCAGATTGACGCCAAAGAATTAAAGCTGATATTATGTAAAAGAAAGAAAAATTGGATATGATATTTGCGATGCAAAATAATTTGATTTTGACCAAACTGCACGTCTAGTTAGAAAGCAGATGCCGAGTCCAGCGTCATAGCTGCTGTACATAGCAGTACATATCGAGTCCATGTAGAGTTGACTAAATCTGAACTAAATCTGCATCTAAATTGAGTTTATAGCATTTTTTATAGACTTGATCTCAATTATTTGACAAAGAATACGTGGCAGGATGAATCTTAATAGTGGTTTTGTGCATGATGCTTCTTATATTAATGACAAATCCTTGTGAAAACAATTTATTTTTGCATTATTTATTCAAGTGCAAATTACATATTGTTTTGATAACATTTTTTGAGGACGGTGTTCTCTTATTGTAGCTTGGGTGCTTTTAATATTGAAGTGGTTGGTAAGTTTACATCAAAGCATAACTGCTTTTAAGAAGGGGAATTGTTCATAAGCGCAATCAGTTGCTTCGAAATCTACTGACAGATCATATCATTTTGCAATTAACGATTACAATATAATTTTAATTTCCTCACATCGGCCATAGTTTATTTTTCAAAGCTCAAGATAAAAAATGTGACAGCAATGACCAGCAACTGCAAAAGAACATAATAATTTATTAAAATACGATGAAAAATTGCCTCAAGAATAAAATTATTATTAACTGCGCTGGAAAGTTTTAGTTCAGCCTATACAAACCTTCTGAGCGGATGTCAATACGATTAGCTTTCAACTCTCTGATCAGCATTTTAAATACAACATCCCCAGAGATACTTGTTTGTGCTCGAGATGTCCGGCCACTTAGGAGGGAACTTTCACAAGCAATCTGAAAGCAAAGATGTTTCAATTCCAGGGTTGGACAAAAAAACTCTATTCAAAATACAAAGTATCCAAAATCCTCCAAAATATGTATTTATTTTAAATATTATTTCTGGAGACGCCTCAAAGTAACAAATAAAATAACTTATTTCAAATAATCTTAAAATACAAAATACTCGTAATAGAAAATTCAACTCCTGTATAGATTGTATTTAAAATTTATATTTTTTCACTTTTAAAAGCAGAATCATTTCGAAGTTTCCTACGTTAAAAATGCGATTCTGCTTCAAAATGTTGTTTGAATAGGATGCTTTAAATTAAACCAGAACATACTGTAACAAAACGGAATTTTGATAAATTGGTATTACTGCTGCTGTTGTACATTTTTGACATTATAGTGTAATGATAATTGAAACTTATGTCAGAAAATTCCTTTTAATGCATGCAACTTCCTTAAAAACATTTCAAACATTGCCGTATAAATTATATAATCATTTTTCTGTAAAATTGTATTTGTTATTTTAAATACAAAATAGCGGTGATGTTGTAAATAAATATTTATTTTAATAAAGTCTACCTGTCAAAATAAATAAAAAACACAACATATAAATGAATTCATTCAAAATACTTTTATTTTGCCCGTCCTTGAAAATTATTGATTTCTGACTTTACTTTTCTATCAAGAAACGGAAGAAGCACGGCCTTGCAAACACATCTTTTTGACTAGCCAAAACAAGTAGCATTACTGTTTGCCTTTTTTGGCTGGCCAGAAACCAAAGAATTTTTAATAGAGCTAGAAGAAAGAACGGCATAGCGACGGGTGTGTAGATGGGTGTCTATGCATAAAACGGAGGATTCAGTGCAGTATGACAACGGAGTTTGGTTTTCGATGCCCGATTTACCACCGTGCGTTTAGTTTTTGCTAATCATGCCTAAAATTCCCTGAATATTGGTTTCTTTGAAAACGCAATTTCAAATATCAGCACTTTTGTATCATTTGTCAATTATTATTTGTTTATTCGGAATAGCATGTGCATAAATACAAACAACGGTTTTTTTAATAAAACCACAACTACATACTGCCAATCAAATTAAAGTTTTTGTAGTTGTGTTGTATTCGGCCAACAATAATAATTGACGTAGTGCTTCGATTTCATGAAAATCAAATACTTTTCGGCACTACATTCGTTTAACCTAGTGTGAGTTTTAAATAATACACAATCTCGCAAACAGTTCACATGTAATAATAAATCTCATATGTAATATATAAAATATATGTATGTCAACATATATTTTTAGTGCATAGTGATTGCATGCGTATCTATATTGATGAAAGTTTTCCTGTGAATATTATCAGTAAAGGTACCCCTTAGCGCTTGCTATACCAATAAACAACTCTATTTTTGGCACACCATGGCTATCTCACTTGGGGTATCTTTGCATTTAACTTCAGAATATTTGCATAAAATTTCCCCACGAGCATGTATCGTTTTTGGTACTTGTGAAAAAATGACAGAAACTGTGTTTGAATTGATGTAGTTCGTGCAAATAACTGGATAAACCTAACACTTGCAGGTGTATTCAGATTTTTACAGCTGGAGCTGCTCGTTGGTAAAACATTTGCGTTTAATTTCTGAAGTGATGCAAAGGTGACCCTTTACCTGGTACCAAGAGAAGTAGCCATTTTGTAATGTAACAATACAGCCAGAACAGTTTTTAATATGAAAATACGACTTTTCAGAACAATTTAAAAGAGACACATTCTCAACGATTTGTACCTACGGCGTCCTGACAAACTCTGCTTAATAAATCTAAAATGATTTTTCGAAAAGCTCAAAAACGTGTAACTCCCACAACTTGAATCTTTTTTATTCGATTGCCTGTTGTTTTGCACAGCAGATAGGTTATTTAACTTTTTGTGGAAGCTACACACTTTTTATGCATAAGCCGTAATGTATAGCGAATGTCAACAAGTGACTCGGTCCGAAGTGAAATGGTCAGCCTAATTAAGTTGACAGCTATTTTAATCAACTTCGTTTTTGTCGGAAACTTGATAACAACTTCCAGAGATAGAATAATGAGAAAATTTAGTGCGTTTTTGAATGTCCTTGTCACATTATCAATGACAGGTGGAATCACAAGTTGAGGAATGTATATCACCTCCATATTCATCTAAAGCTAATCTTGCGTGCTAAGATGCGTATGACAATCTTATAATTACAGTTCAGATTGAAAGAAAATATATCCAACAGATTATTACACCTTTTTAAATAACTTTTATTTTTATAATCTAAGTAAAGAACAAAAGGAATTCAAAACAATGAAGTTTCATTTTAGGACCAGAATTGTTGCGACCACTCCGATCACCAGCGATAAGCCACATCCCAGAATTAACTGGGTCTGCAAAAAAATCATTATGGTTTTTTATAAACATATGCAAAAATAGATGCAAGAAAACTTATTATTTTAAAAGTATTTCTTACATTATGGTCCGACCGCTCTTTTGCTGCGAGGATCTGCCAATTTTGCTTCTCAGCCTCTTTGGAAAACTCCATTTGTTTTACTTTCAGTTCAATCACCTCTTGAGCCGTGGATACGAGCTCGATTTGCATTTCTGCAGATGCCTTTTGACTTTCCTTCTGGGTTTTCTCCAACTCTTCGATACGTGAAGTTTTTCTCTTCGAATCTTCCTCTAACTCTTCGAGACGTGAAGTTTTTCTCTCCAGATCTTCTTTCAATTCATCCAATTTTGATGACATCGTTGTTAGTACATCAATCACTTCATCCTGTCAATAAATAAACAGATTATCAATAATTATCTAGGTACCAGCATCGTTGTATTAAATTTGGTTTTATTTATGAACATACCAATTTGAGGTTGTTTTGGGTCGATTCTTCGAGGACCTGGTTAATTTTCTCGTTAGTTTTACTCTCAACTAGCCACGTAGACATCCAAGAAAACAACGGTCTGCTCCAGTCCGGGAAATGATTATAGAGCCAATCAATTTCCTCCGGCTCCTGTGATAAATCAAAAAATATTTGTAAAAGTTAGGTATTTTAAATATGAAGTTGACTAAAATTATCAACAATGCATTCATGAGGATATCTTGGCTTTTTTCTGTCCACAGTTTTGGGATTGCTTATGATGAGGAGCGAACTGTTTCCGGTTTCTTAGGCAAACGGGACAAGTGCGCCTTGGCTTGCTACTCTTTTTCAGCACCCAAAAAGGATTCTCAAAGCTTCCATTGCCGACGGAAGGACTGCACCGCTTTAGGCAAGGGTCTGTGGTGAACATTTCCTTGGAAATGAGGTCTGAACTGGTGATAACCCATTGGATAAGGTAAACTCGCAAGAAATCTTGGTGGGCTGAGCGTACCCGGACAAAAACCTGTATTTTCCTGAGCACAATATTTATTATTCCTTATGACTGAATGAGTAAAAACTAACCAATGCCGTTTTTAAAATGTCAACCCATTTTTTGATTTGCTTGCAAGTTTTTCCCACATGTCTCTGAATATTTGATAGCTTCAATTGGGAGAGACAAAGGTCAGTGTTACAAAAACAGGAAGCCATCGTCACTCCACCTTTCGTTTCGGAGCTCGGGAACAACTTCGTTAACAATTTCGCTATAACCATTAAAAATTTTAGTTTTTTTTGGATTGCGGAGAAAACGCCATAGAATATTATATGTATTTACCGAAGATTTTGTCCCGACCCTTTCGTTGTTCAGGATTCACATCCATTTGTCTCTCCTCTTTTTCATCCAGTAATTCGCCATCCTCCTCCTCGTTGCTAGACCACATCTTTCCTTCTTCACCAGCGATTGCTGAAACAACTTCTTGTTTTTCTCCTTCTTTTGCCATCTTCAATTACTCCAAGATGATAACCTGAAAGATTTCCTGTGATTCTCGAAACTTTCCTCGAAGTTCTGAAATCAAATGCTGCCAAATCTTGTCAAATTAATTCTCGATCTCTTCCAAGTACAGAAAAACAGGTGAGCACTGATGTACCTTTGGTGTGGGTGCTGTCTCCTTGTTAAAAATTTTTTTTTCAGTTTCGCATTATTTTCTAAGAATGCCCCACGTTTTTATGGCTATAATTAATGCTATGTTACAAACAGCTGCATTGTGATTGTTAATTCCCTAATGAATACTATTTTAGTCCATTCTTTGTTATATCAAACTAATATTATAGACAACGTTAGATCATAAATTAAAGTTGGGTGGGGTAAGTAAAGACATTTACAAATGGGGCAATGAGAAAATCAGCTTCCGCTGTTAATTAACTTCAAATAAATTGTACAAGAATCGCTAGCAAAGTGAGGATCTGTTGAAGGAATTTCATTAAACCAAAACCTGTTATCTAAGTAGAGTGAAGTCTGGTGCATCCGCTCATGCAAAAAATTGTGACTTTTTGAGGCCATTTGGAGAGGCGGTTTCTTTTTTAGAAATTTAACGGAACACGCTGGACAAAAATCAATGATTTTTTTACGAAATGGTAAGTACGGTTGCTTAAACGTGAGGGTTTGTATTCTGTTAATGTATTATTATCCGGACAAGTGTTATATAACTGTTTTTCAACACTAAGTGTGGCTACCTTTGGAATTGTGAAGAGCAGGAAGGCAGTGATGAGGATGCATATCAAGTCATAAAGGCAACAGCTTAAAATCACAGTGAGTAATGGAATATTAGAGTTCTTTTATTTAATATGGTGGAGAAAGTTATGAGGAATCATCGTAAAAACGCAATTTGTAAAAAAAAACAACAAATTTGAGTTGTAGCCTCAACTCAAATCTCAGCTTCTGTTCGAACCTATTATCGGTAAACAATTACTTGTAAACTCGAGGAAACTTTTTGGTTTATCCCTTTTGAAATATAATTATATATTTTCTATCAGAACCTCCAGGAACCATCATTCTGTACAGACGCTGTTTTATTCTAATACGCATTTATTTTTGGTTTTTAATTGTTGTAAAATATATTTTTAGTTACTCGTGTATTTGTATTTTGTTTTATAATTGTAGTAAAATGTGTCTTAATATGTAAAATGATGATCTTTTTAAAAATATAGCGACATTCTCTCTAAGCCATACCGGCTGCTCACTGGCATTATATGAATAAGCTAATATGCTTATTGACAACGCATAGGATTACACAACCGTATCGTACCGGTATATCACTGGTGAAGCCAGCAGTACGGGCTTTGCCAGTATTGGTTCTGTACTTCATTGCCGATGCGTGGCCGATAACGGAAAAGTTACCACTTCTTCAAGAATTTGGTAGCCAGCATTGGCTTACCCAATGCTGGCTACTTACTTTGCTGTGATGTCTGTGTCGCTGGGGCAATTTATTGTAGCTCCAAAATGTCATATCCACAACATGAAGCCACCAATACAACTGTACATGGAAGCTAGAGGTGGGAAGTAAATACTTGCACTTGCAAAAGCTTACCTTGCAGACACTTGCAAGGCAAGCTTTTCAAGCAAGCAAGCAAGTCAGAAATTTTAAAAAGTCTGCAAGCCGCAAGCGCAAGCAAGCACAATCGAAATATTTTGCAAGTACTTGCAGAAACTTGCAGCAATTTATACTTGAAGTTGATTATGCAAAATATACATAATTTGTGACACCATTCAGGCTGCAGGTTGCAATGAAAAAGAATAAATTTAAAATAAAACGTAAACAAAAACAATCAATGAACGAAATGTGAAATGCGATTGGGCGTTATCACAACCACATTACATTTCTTCTCGCTATTTCTACCAACGATTTTCATTACTTCTACCACTCCCATTCCCAAACGTTAATAAACCACACAAAACTGTGTCGGTTTAAACATAAAGTTTGTTATATTAAAAAGCAGTTAACTATAGTTTTCATTCTAATAAATATAACGAAACTACTTATTTATATTAACTGTAATTTAATGAGATGCTCAGTGACAAGGGAAGCGATACAATTAATTGAATTTATGGTCGTAGAAGCATTATTAATTAATAGTTATTTAATGAATTATGCAATGTATTTTGAAAAATAAAATTATCCTATGCTCATATTTTCTTCATAAAACTTGACAAAACATTAGGTTATAATACATCAACTCAACACCAAAATATAAAAACTGCCCTATTACAAATAAGCAAGCAACGCAAGCGGGCTTAAAAGCGCCTGCAAGCTGCAAGTGCAAGCGGGCTAAAATTTTCTTCAACTTCCCACCTCTAATGGAAGCAGCGAAAAAATGTGTCCTTCATAAAAACAAATGGGCTCAGTTAGTCGTTTTATGTTTTTACTACAATATTCATAGTTGGCTTTTCCACCGTTATTATATCTACGATACAATGAAGATTGTCTATGCAATTTTGTTCATGGTATTCGTTTCCGTAGTCATTGTATTATAGTTATTGTATTTGTAAGTACTCAATCCAAGTTTAAACAACAACTTGGTTAAACATAAATATCATATGCTCACTGCTATTTAATAAAAATTAAAAACAGTATATTTAACCATGTTTACGCATGTAAGTACATAATTCAACTCGTAGTTGTCTTGCATCGTTTCCAGAAATACATGAGTTTGTATCGCAAAGAAGGTTAAATCAACTTTTTAGATATTCAGAAAGTTAAGGGAAGTAAATAAATTGCGCACAGCCAATTATTAAATTAATTATCATACTTTTATGTATTTGTATCCACTACATGTGATTGTTGTACTCCTTTGTTGCTTTTCAGAATATAAAATGAACTATTTTACTCCGCTACAATTCCATTCATTTTTGCTTCTCTAGCTGAAGGTCGCTATTTAGTTATTAAACCTTAATAAATCCTAACATTTAACGTTATTTATCCGATTTTCTTATCAATTAAGAATCGGAGGTTTTTTCTGATTATGAGTTAAGCAAAATTTATATATTTTCCTGATTACTTTCAATTTTTGCAAACTTTTGCTGTTTCTTATTTTTATGAGTAGTATAAAGGTAGTAATGCGCAGTTTGACTATTGCGTTGAACATTTTTGTCGGCTTTATGGACTCACACAAACGTGTTCCGGAAAGGATCCCATTTGA
This sequence comes from Orchesella bifasciata, assembly GCA_034697805.1. Taxonomy (NCBI): domain Eukaryota; kingdom Metazoa; phylum Arthropoda; class Collembola; order Entomobryomorpha; family Orchesellidae; genus Orchesella; species Orchesella bifasciata. The sequence continues at coordinate 15,554 of JAQGAP010001736.1, forward strand.
TGCAGTGACAGTCAATGCTATTGTTGTACAACCGTGTGTCCTGCAGTTGGAGTTTTGCTACAAACAAAATAACATAATGCCATAATTTGATGCGGAACTTTCTCATATTTATTTGTCGTTTGTCATGCGTGTATGTTGATTTCGTGTCTGTGTCGTTTTATGTATATTTGTGGAAGGAAGGTATAATGGAAAATTGAGTCATTCTGATTTGAGATCTTGAGAGGGAACATGGTTCATGTGCTTGAGCTGTTATAATTATTAAGTTTGTTGAAATATTTTACTGATCGATTTGATTGTGTTACAGAATTATCTAGTTTGGAAATAAACTGTGAGCTAGATAATTTACGATAATATCGTAGTTTCATTCATTTTAGTCAGTAATTTATTTTTTCAGTCTAATACCTAATCTTGGAATTATGAACTAGCACAAGACTTATCAGCAACAGTTGGTTTTGAGTACGATATCCATTTCATGCTTATCATAATTGTGTCAAGATACAATAACAAATAACAAATGTTCTGCATGAATTAGAAAATAAAGAGTTATTTCATGGACAAATAAAATCGACTAAAGCTCCTATTACGACTGTTAAATAAAAAAAAGTTGTTAACAAAACATAAGGGAACTTACCATTAAAATTTAGTTATAATCATGGAATTGTACCACACGCTATGTTTACTCATAAACTTTCAGAGCGTGACTCAACGCCTAATGAGCTCCTATTTGTATTATTCATCAACTTATCAAATATGCGATGCAACAGTGGAGTATTGCTTTGCTATTGCAACATGTCACATGTAGTTTTGTAAAATATGCACTAAACGTCAATTTATACATTCAGTCAACGCTTATACACTTGTGTTCTGCCTTTCATAAGAAATACTGAAATCAATTTTTGTATAATTGTCAACTTCACCGCACTGCTAGAATTTGTATAACAGTGTTTTTTCCAAGAGATTCAGACTGTGTTCCCAATAAAACAATATCTAAGTCACCAGGTCCGCCCACTAATACTTACCTGCCTTTGTTACAGGCTCTGAAGTTTTCATTATTTATAAGGGAAAAGTATAAACCATCCACGAAAAAATAGAAATCTGCCTCATGCTTAAATTAAAAATGAGCCTCATGATACTTCTGTGCCTTTTATAGGAAATATTGTTCCTTTTAATGGAATTTTGTAACCGTTTATAGAACAATGTCATTTGAGCTTTTTAAAGTATAAGAATACATAAAATCGTTAACCAGTGTCTGACGACCATTGACTTAGACTTCATTGGGTGTACAAGGTCAAATTTTACTAAACTTCCAATGGTAGCGATAGATTAACGATATAAGGCTTTTTAATGGCAGTTAAGGTTGATTATTGTTGACACTTCAAGTGATTTTAAGTATAGGAGTAAGTTTGAAACGCTCTCACGCCAAAAGGGGTTAGTTAGTAACGAGTTAGTAAAATTCATTTTCATTGAATCGATAACCTGGTAGTCTTACAACCATTGACTTCTAATTCATATAGCCTGCAAAGTCTAAGCTAGCACTAAGCTTTTAATCGAAGCGGTAGATTAACGATTTGAAATTTGTTTTTATCAATTTAAAGTTGAATTTCATGAAAGTAACTGAAAGACTCAGTTTTGAAAGCATGGGACTCTGAATTAATATTTGAAAGTCATTTTAGCTCCGAAAGCATAGATTCTTCCCTGTCATCCTGATTAGTTCGTCGAACGTTTTTCGGCAGTCCAATGTCTTATATGACTTCTGTTCGGAGTTGTACGTAGTTGCATTACGCTTCATCACATCAAAACATCATTATCTTCTTATTATTTAAAAATTAATCAATAACTTAACACAATGCTATGAAACTGGTTGGAATCCCAACCAGTATATTAAAGCATAGACAATATGAGTATTGATGTAATTTCATTTGCTTATGCTTATCAGCTGATGCGTGCATTCAAACTTTTTTGACGTATAATGGACGATAAAACTTATGTCATCCAAGACCCTTGCCAGACCCCAAGTCGGCAATTTTTCCACAGCTTATACCCTAAACTAGTTGCTACACTGGAGAAAGTAAAAGGTTCGTCCAAATTTCCGAAGAAGTACCTTGTTTGGCAGGCTATGGACCAAAATGGGAACGTATCGAAGCCCTTCATTTCTCAGGGCACTATGACCGCAAAAATTTACTTGGAGAAGTGTTTGAAGAAGATATTGATTCCCTTCATCCAGGATGCTTTATAACAATACATATTTGTGATGAAGATGTGACGCTTTCTTCTTCCCAGATGTAGAATGCATAACATTGACATGCCAGGAGCAGATTGAATATTGATTGAGGAAAGCAAAATACAGACAGTTCCACATCTGAAGTATTGCATATCACACCATACACTCAACGAGATCGCCATAATAAGCAAAGACCTTATATAAAATAGACTGGCTATAGCTGTAATTCCAAAATTTCGAATAGGTAACTTTATGTCCTTGACTACTTCAAAAGGTGACATCCGGGATTGGAAAGGGTTTGCGCGGTGGCCTTTTTCGAGGTGACTGCAAAGCAATCCCATATATTTCTAAAATGCATCATGTAGAAAAACGCATGCTGAAGAAGATGCAAGTATCAATAGTATGGGATTAGCTTGCAGTCATACTGAAATTTGGACCGGAAGTTGTCCCAATATTTTGCATACATTTTAC
>JAQGAP010001737.1:0-18240 GCA_034697805.1 Orchesella bifasciata
AAAAGCAAGAACAAGCTAACAAAATTGTAGAGCTGAAACAGGTCAAAGAATTGACCGAATTTTCACTGCGTCACAACCTAGAAATTACGAAAAGGAATACTCAAAAACATTCAACTTGTGGACGAAAACTCATTTATCGAATGATTTGTCCCGTCACTTCTTTCAATGGCATCTGGTTCCCGAATTGCTACAGTTTTAAGATAAATGGAATGAAGGAAGTACCCACACAAGTGTCTAAAATGTCCTGCTTGTCCACACCGTACTTCAAACGTCGAACGAATGAACTCTCATATTCCCTTTCATTTGGAGGGTTCGACTGCAGTTATGTGTCCGTCGTGTGGCTGTTACATGTCTCTAGATAAACTTGATCGCGACCGTGCTGCGGTTCATCCACACACAAACTAGATCTTTAAAGTTCCGTAATTCTTTCGCAATAATCTACATTGATTACCGCTAAAAATTACACGCGTTTTTTAAATTTAACTTTTAATTGTGTTTATCGGTGTGCTCTCCGTGTACAAAGTGTAAAACTGGTATATCAATACGAAACCCGCATTGTGATAGATATTCAGTCAGCTGCGAAATGTCGTGAACGTCCTAAAAGATCAACAATTCTGTAGAAGCGAATACATTTAGGTTTCATAGATGTCCAAAGAAGAACTAGGAATATATCTCGCTGAGATATGTATCGAACGGAACAAAAAAATGCACATGCAGTGTAGCATTTCCCATTTAAAGTGTTCAATGTAATTTTAAAAGCCGAAACGAACACACCGCGTTTCCTAAAACTACTTTTAAACTTATTTCCAATCTCCCTATTATTATTTATGTTTTATCGCAATAGTATAAAAGCAAAATGGCTGTTGTCGAGCAACTGCTACAAATCAGAATAAAGAAAACGTTCGATAGAGGTCGCTGCCGATAAGTCGGTCACTTGTTAAACTTGCAATATTGGGCACTTTTAATCGATTAAACATTCACCTAGCAACCAATAACAACCGAAGCACGGTCTTTCGTTACTAAATGACTACTGTTTTGCTAAGTTTAACAAGGAGATGGACCATTCTGAACAGAAATAATGTTTCAGAAAACATCATCAAATCGATGCGGGAAACGAGCAAGCTAGAATAGGAAGAAAAACCCTCGCAAACCAACTGATAGCCAACCTTCAAGAGGTGATTGAAAATATGCGAAAACGTTCGAATTTTCTGGAGGATATACCGGTAATATTATAAGTTCCGGAACTTTGCAATTTAACTCGCATTGAACAAAGTGCTACGATGTTTTCATATATTTTTTAAAATGTGCGTGAAAATAAAAATGTTCTTACATTTTTGTAGAATTGTTTTTATAATTGTGTTAAATGGAAAACTGAAAGGTTAGTTTTAAAATCTAGTTTATAGCAACTTTATTTATGTCGATTAATGATTATTTAACCCTGATAATATTTGTTATGTCTTAACGTTGGGCAGTTGTGAACACCAGAGCAGAACCAAAAGAATATTGCAATATCCTGGAATTCAAGGACACCCCGAATAAGTTCAAAACCCGTCTTGTGTGAATAAGATGGAAAGGCCAGGTGGACGAAAACGTATCTTTCCACGCAGTGATAGCTGACCAGAATTATAAACTGGTTCGTCGGCGATTTGGAACAGGTCGTCGTGTGACATCCATCAGGATATACGAATATTCCCGAGCCAACATTCCCATTCACAACTTTTCCCTTGTGTGACTATTAACAGTAAGAAGCCAAGTGAATACCTTTCCAAGATACCTTTTTTGATAAAGTCTTGGTAACCGCTATAAATGATTTGCATTTATGTATTTAAAAATATGAGATGCGTACTGAGCACTAGTGGATTGGTTGAACACCAACCCCTAGTTACTACAAAGTTTTTCTGAATAACTGAAGAATATTTAGACAATTGGGAGCTCAACAAGACCCACTACAATGTGGTCAACTCTAGCAGCCACAAAACTGAATTTCTGTTCGGCAGTTTTTTCAGCGGCAGCCGTTAAAAATCCAAATCCTATGTCAAATTTGTCCGGTATGCTATACCGCATGTTGAATAAACTGCTAATGCTCAATACTTTGTTATAATTATATTACATATATATATGATTACTCGAAGATCTATGCTAAATGTTGACAAAAGCTTCTCTGGGTTTAGCTAAATCCTATGCTTAAAAAACTAATATGTATGCAAAATTTCATGTAAAATTGTCCATTCATGAAAATTTGGACTAATAGACTGAATTCCATTTTAAAGAAATGGCTAATGCTAAATCCAGTTTAGAAAAAAACTAATTCTAAATTTCATGTAAAAGTTGACCGGTCAACCGGTATCCGTTAAAACGGAAAGGATTTTGTGCATCGATTTAGCTTCTTGTTGCAGCCGGCTATATACACGAATGGAGTGTAAAAAGTTGTTGGAATTGATCCGCAAAACGAACGCTTATAGTTTCATCAACGGAGTACGACAGTGAAAGCTGCCAGAAAAGATGAAAGCAAGTGAAAACTTGGTATGATTGAAATAAAATGTAATTTGAGATGTTAAAGAATGTTAATAAGATTTGAGTTCTTGATGGTTTTAGCCATTTTCACGGAGATCATTCAGATCACTAAATCAACAATTTGTTTGCCAAATTGTTCCACGACTTCTCAGCAATGAATCTACTAGATACACTTTCCTTTATGCTGTATATAAACTTGAAAGCTAATTTGAAATTTACTTTGGCATAATTTTTGATAGAAGTAAATGGTTCTCATTAAGACGGTTTTATGAAGTACCTTTGCATAAAACATATTTTAAAGATCACATTTTAAACTTGTCAGATATCAATCTAACTAACTTATTATTAACTTCACTTGAAAATTAATCATGTTTTTATTGGAAATAAAATTGCAAAGTTAAAAAATAAACAAGTAGCGGAGATATTACAATTACATTGATTCGTAACATTATCGCAATAAAGAATAAATTACTTTCAAACATATGGATTCCACAATGTGTGCAGATTTGGGTTTGTTTGAACGCCTGTCATTTAAAAATCTAGTTTTTTTCGGTAAACATATTTTAACTTGGGATATTTAAACTAACTATACTTTATTTCGCGCATTCAAATAAATTTTTACTATAACATCTAGTATAAATCAATCACTCAAAACCTGACATGGCGTTTGCTTTCAAAATGATGACGAAACATCATAAATAAGAGATAATCGGAACAAGAAGTTGAATGTATTCGATGCGTTATGTAAACCATTCCGAAACTGGTCTACGATGAAGTGTTACACCAAAATAAAATCATTGGTGGAACTAGCTGTTCCAACTGGTTCGAGATGCTCTTTAGAATACCTCAGCAATTCGGATATTTTAGCAGTTCAAAAAGTTTACAGGAGTTGGAAGGACAGTCTGAAACCTGTCAGAAACAAAGAGTTTCTCTTTCAAGAGGTAGGTTTGGACCAAATGGTTTACCGGGGACTCATTCCCGAATTTAAGATTAACCGTCCAAACCGTTGCAGCTTGGAACTCAGTTTTTATCTGCCCGCGAGCTGCTAAATGGGTTGGCTTCGGGTGGGAAACTTAGAACTCTTGTCATCTTCAGCTTGGATTTAAATTACAAAGGGAAAATCTATTATGATAGGATTGCGGAGCTGATCCCAAGCAGGGAAATATTGTAGTTTGAATGCGTTTGTGTAAGTCTGTGAAAGTTTTAGTGAGTGAACATCAGAGAGTTTTAAGCAAAACTCGTGAGTTCCTACATAACACGGTCTACAATGTCACGATAACTACATTGTTTAACGCGGGACATATTAATTATATAATATTTTAATTTTGCTTTTTCAACTATTTCGCATTAAACTATTGATAATTTCGGTGGCACCCACGTTTGCTTCATGCAATTAGGAAATCAGACATTTGCCTGTGATACAACTTCCCTCTAATGCCAAGTGCCAATTTTCATCCATAAAAGAGGAAACTGAGAACTCTTCCAAAATGAAATGTAAGATTCAGCGGATTTCACATCCAATTCCACAGCTACAGCTTAAAAGAGCTCTGTGAAAAAAAGTGTGCAGATGAGGATCAAAGGAAACATCAAAAATCAAAAGAAAAACCAGCCATCCGCGTACGGGAGTCGCTGAAATTGGAAGCTGCAACTGCAGTGGCTTCAATCTTTGATATTCGGTGCGAATTTTTTAAAGCCCGAACTTAAATTTCGATTCAACAAAAAATTGTTCGTTCTCAAGATTAACTTTTCACATTTCATTTCTTTGGGTATGGGCTGCGGCCTGTTTCATACAATAAAATTAATTAACTAACTAACTACGTAGATGTGAGCGAATTTTTCAAGCGATTAGAGGTTTCAAAGTAGTGAAACACACAACGTTATCTTCCGTGAGCTTTATGATATTATATATTATGCATGTGGTTTTCTTCCTGTAGCGCGTTTACATTTTGTAAATGACAGACTGCAAAATCTTCGTATTTACCTGCATTGGCCATGAATTTCTTCCTGTAGCATTGCTACAGTGCTACAGAAGATTCTGAAGGGCCGTTCCAGACTAAAGCTAGTTGGGCTAAATGACGAGAGTACGAATTCCAACTTAACCATGAGCGTGGGAAAGAAAAAGTTCTGTTTGCTTATGGTTTCTTAATGCATTGCATAGCTAATTAATTAGTAATATGAGTACAAAGTTGAGCATATAATATTTTAAAACGCAGATAAAGACTCATCTTCATTTCCGTATACGGCGTGATAGAAAACAATGAAATGATATTTGTAAACCTAGAACCTTCTAATATTTTGCAAGCAAGAAAAATGTTGACAGACACGGAGAATGGGAGTTGGTTAATTGTATCGTTTTACTTGCGATATGTAATGAAAAAGAACCTAACAAAAGTTAGTTACAACTAAATCTAAAAATGATGTTGCTATCCAATACCCTCCCAAAACTTGCTGATGTAAATCATTCTATCCCTCCTGATACTTTGTCTGATGTACCATTAGGGGATTCTGCATTTAGTTATTCCGTTTTATGTTTGCCAAACACGGGTAGGTTTCGAGCCAAGTTGCATCCCAAAAATAGAAAAACTGTGAACTCTTCCAAAATCAAAGGACAGATTAAACGGATTCCAGATCCAATCTCAGATACAGCTAAAAATAGCACTGTGAACTTTAAAACTCGATGCGAGGACGAATGCTCTGGCGATTCAGACATATCAGAAGTGAAAATCATCAAGGAACGTTCTTATGTACTACAGGCTACCTACCTACCTAACATACTACTCTATAAGACGTTTCATGAAGCACCTTTCCATAAAACAAATTCTACAGATGAGTTTTTTAACTTCTCAAATATCAATCTAAAAAACATTTTATTGACTTCTTTGACAATTAAAGCATGTTTTTAAAGAAAACAAAAGAATATTAGTCAAATAATTAACAAGTAGCAGAGATTGCGAAGTTGAAAAATGAACAATCATCGGAAATGCCAAGACTTTAGGTCAAAGTCATCAGAAACAATATGAAACACAGGGTGTCATCAATTTCCACAACTTTTGGTGTTAAAAAACGGAAGGCAAGTTAACTAAAGTTTTAAAAAAATGAACCTCGTGACTCTCCAAATCAGGCTTTTGCTGTATTCGAGTCTTCTTTTATTGACAATTAATCATATTTTCAATTTTGTTGCTGATGATGCAACTAAGTTCGTAATTCTGGGTGAAGATGACAGCCCTAATTTGTTAAGGAAAATGTACGGGGTTACTGTGGCCCCGAAATTTCTAAACTTAAAGCTTAGTCCCATATCAGAAGTTTTAAATCGCACCTTTGTGATTCTTGATGCTTTGCAGCTTTTGAGTTTCAAAAGGGGTCCATTTGTTACTCCTGTTTTGCCACAGTAAATCATTCTGTTTTATGGGGTACGAAATGATTTAAACGCCGAACTTAACGTTCAGTTTTCAGGAAAAGTTTTCACTGAATATGAAAGAAATATAATTCATACAATAAACAAGATGAAAGTTGGTGCAGACAGTGTTGATGAGTTAACTTAAGTAATTCGAAATAAAAAAAATATTCCAGAATGTTCTAACCTAACCTGCAAATAGGGCAGTTCCCAAATTTTTCCATTGTAACTGGCACAGATCTGTGCTAATCTCGTTGTAACTACCTCGTGGTATCAAAGCGGTAAAACGGAAGCGGGAAATTAGAAAACTTCCAGTAATTTAACGATTAACTAAACTAAAAGCTTCTGGGAAGGTATGTTTGCGCACAGACTAATACGATATGGGTGTCAAAATGTTAATAAAAAGAAGCAATCCTCCAATGCAATCACAGATCGTTGGGACTTCGTTTTGTTGGAATTGTGCAGAAACATTTCTGTCAAAAAAACGCATAAAATAGCGATGGAATGTTGGTTTGATCTTTTAGCTCAGAAATGGAGCTTTGTGCTGACCTGAAAGTAGTCTTACCGGATTTTACACCATTCTTTACTACAGAATCAATGAGCTAAGTAAATAATTTGGCCCACTGAAAATTTCTTTCCCTCCAATGCCCATGGTTTGTATTCTGTTTGTGTCGATTGGTAACTCCTATTATTTTTCCGACGGTTTCTAGAATGTCCTTATTATATAATACTGGTTATTCAAGACAACTACACTACATTCTAAAAGTTCAGGATACATACAATGATGCGTTCAATTAGTTCTGATTGAACAGATTTTAACCTACAAGCAAAAAACACTTGTAATACCAGCTGAAGTTACGTCTACGAAGACTACAAATCTATTATAAATAAATATTTCAAATATTTATTTAACCTAAACTAACCTAACCTTAAGACCTATTTAATTGTATTTACCAAGCCCTAAACAATTACGCAGTGTCCAAAATGGTGCAAAATTAGACTAAAACTTAACCTACATTAGCCTAGAAACCTTTTTGCAACAGAGCAGAATAAAAATAATGTTTCTTAGCTATTAGATGTTTGTCCAGTGGTCCCCGTTATTCACCAATGGTCCACAAACAAATGTGACTCAGATTCCGCGTCTGGCTATCCTTTGGTATATGGAGCCTGGATCCTGGTGAAAAAAAACAACATTGTTTACTGATATGACTAAATAGAGTTGGTAGTGGGAGAACAATTGCGTGCCAATTTTCTTTTATATGCCTGAACTTGCAGGAAATTCATTAAATAAAATATTTAAAAAACTTTACCAAGCTGGTCGTGTGTGGTTCCCGGATTATCGTCGAATATTTCCTTGACATCTTCTGATTGATTGAGTGCTGTCAAAATAAAAGTCATTTTTAGTCACTACACTCTCAAAAGAGAACGACAAAAATTGGCGAGACATTCATTTGCAAGAAGGAATTCTTAATTTATTTACACTTACCAGAGGAGTGTGTAAACTCATGCAGAGTCAGTTCACCCTACTTCCTCGTCTTCATTTATTTAGGTGGGTAAACCTGCAAAAAAAGTGAATGGAATGTTAATCCAAAAATTACCTAGCGTGTGTGCACCTGTGAATACAATGTGTTTTTCCTACGAGTACGTTCTTGTAAACTAAAAACTATGTGCTTCATCAAATCGATTATGTTTTTGCTAATTAAATAACTTTTAAAGATGAGTAAAAAATCACTTACAAACAGAGGTAGTTGAAAGTTAAAACGCTTGTTTGGATTTCAAATGCATTGCCAGCAATCCTGGTCTTCATCAGTGTTTTTTCATGCCAAAGGGGTTCTGACCTGAAAATAAAAAACAGCCATTCATTAGTTTGGACTTGCAACTACCTGAATGTATGTATGCGTATTTTGTGCAATATCCTTTAAAATGCGAGCTACACCAAAGCTAATTGCCGATCTTAATATAATATATCTACTACACTTGTTATTGGTGTTGCTTAAACTCGAATTTCCGAAAATTTATAAACGTGGTTGTTGTGATTATAATAGAACTTATAGCTTGACTTGACTTGAATGACTTCTTTTGGATGCGACAGAGAATAATGGTTACTTTTGAGTTTATAAATGCGATGAAAATACACAAGTTGAGAGGAATGAAAAAATTGAAAAAAACACTTAACTTTCAACTATATGATGTATGATGTTCGAAACGTAAATGAAATCCGCAAACTATATGATCTTACCATTTATTTTCTTGGCAGAAGTCCCAAGTCTTGAAGCATCAGGTAGTTGGATAGGATCAGCTCGATTTCAGAAGTCTTCTCTAGAACCAGATGTGGGCTGTAGCAATACCTACATTGCAGTATATCTGAAAATACCAACAAATACATAGCTGAGTCAGTCGTTTTACAGGTTTTATAAGGAACGCAAGCTCGAGCTGACACACTTTCTGTATGACTCTATTTTCTACTCAGTTGCGAATTCCACAAGAACTATTGCTACTGCGAATGATATTGGCCCAGTTTTTTGGTTGTGTGTAAATTGCACGTTGCACGCAAAGAAACAAGTTTTAAAAAAAACCTAGAGAGCCCAGCGTCAGCAAAAAACATTGCATTGTCTGTATTTATCCATTCATACAGAAAGGGAAGCTAGCTGGTGAAAAAGTAGAGCGAGTAATAATTCCACGTATTATTATGCAAGATATTCAATGAAAACTTTCAACGACATACTAGCAAACGTTCGGTGAAATTTCAACAATATTCCGAAAACTGACTTAAATTATACTCTCGATATTTCATGCTGTCATGTCAACATTGTAGTGTTGTTCTTCGAGATTCCATAATAATTTTTTCCCAAAAGAAAGAGATCTGGGTGGTGAAAAAGTACAGCAGCCAGTAGTAAATTTGTGTGATTTGCACACAACTGAATTAAATTGCCAGCCGTATTTACAGTAGTACAGTTTTAGTGAAATAAAATTATTACGACGCAAATAAACTCTGCCATACTGATAAGTACTCTCATGTTGTAGTCAAAATCACGTTTCATTTGGTTCTTTGAAATGCCTGACCAAAGCAATAATGCATTGAATGGTGTTAGATTGCCAAAGCATGGCTCCAGCAAACTAAAACCAAATCGACATGGGTTAATGCTTTTGCATGAGATGCCAACGAAATATTTTCTTTGTATTTTGCCATGCCCTGTTTCCTCAGCTTACTGAAACGCAGTTCCCTATAGTGTGTGTTGTGTTGTGCGGTCGCGTATCCGTCTAAACTCGAAAGCAGTGAGGTTTATGGATCTGAAAATTCTAGTTTCTTGGGCATGAGTCACTGTTTATGCATTTTACTAAACAGAATGGAAGGAGCAGATTGCGTAGTTGTAAAGCAAAACTGTAAACTCACCAATTTGTTGCATTGAGATTTGCCTGTTGCATCAGCCTTCATTCAGCAAGAGTTCACTCACTGTGTTCATAACTCTGAACCCGTCTTTATTCTACTGATTTTCACATGAACTATTACAACTGAACAACTGGGGATAAAAAATGTTCCGACCATTTTCAGAGAATTGCAGGTTCTTTAAGTCGCCATAAACTTGAAATACTGTTCTTTCATTTAAAAGTTTGAAGCTAGTTAATATTTTCCAAGTACGATTTTTAAAAATGGGTGGGGTCCGCCTCAACCAAAGTACTTTACTCCGTCTCTTCCAAACACAGACTGAAAGGACGGAGCTGGAGCGTTTGGCTGAGAGCAAATCATGCAAAGCGTGCTTGTGCGAGTCTCTATCTTCTTTCTTCACATCTCCCTATGGAGCGTAAAAAACAGAAGAAATGTAATGATTGTTGGATTTGGAACGATGAAGCGTTAGAAGGATATCTTCAGAAAATATCACAATACAAACTCTCGCTGGCAGCACCCGTCCAGAAGGACAATGTGGTGCTATGCCTTGCGCAACATGGTTTAGAATTTTCTAGAACTCTCTGGTTTTAACAGATGCAGACGGACTGAAAATTCCTAACATTTTTGTCAGATGTCGTCCTGATAGTTAAAGCTTAGTTTATCCTGAGAACGCTATATGTTCACTTTCTCAGTAGATTAGATTTACTAATAATAGTGTGTTCAGTTTGATGTGTGAGTTTGTTCAATCACGTTATGGGACTTTTTAAAATCGTGCTAGAAACTTGAGTGAATTTGTTTTTCTAATTGAATTAAGAATAAATGAAAAATCAGGAATACAAAAATGTTTAATTGTTTTTGTACAACAACTCCCCGCAATGTTAATTGTACAAAAAGATATGAAACGTTGATGCTTCACTTTCTAATTATAATGATACAAGGTAGAGAAGGCTTGGAAGTGTAACAGATGAGCATGTTTTTTGTCAGTTACTAATTTTATCAATGTCACAGTAATATTTAGCTTGTTTTAATGCTATGGTTTACCGAAATGTAATTATTGCGGACGCATGCATAAACTGAACCCCGAATCACAAGTTTACGTAGAGATATGCAATGGATTATTAGTAATAATTAGTAATCCAAAGTGTAATAATTTATTACACTTTGGATTATTATGGTTGTTTGGTACCTACTATTATATGGATCACTTACTTGTATAAATGTCTTCTTGGAGTAAAAGGGCGATCCTTCACTGATTCTGTCAAACTGATATGAAGTCGGATTTCCATTCACCTTGTCAAGGCGTTTCCCCGGAGGATCCAAGCAGTCATTGGTGGACGAGGAGCTGGAGTCCCAACGTGCGATTAGTTCCGTCTCATTCTCTCGTGACGGTTTTCTCCGCTTTTGATCGAGTAACAAGAAATTTATGACTTTCTTCGTGTTATGACTATTACAGAACAAACAAAAACGAAAAATGAGTAAGAAACGACAGAGTCTCAAATTGAGTATAATTTTCCCTCTTTTTTTCTTCTAACGATTCCCATAAATATTTCACGAGGGAAACGCACATCACCCAATCCTATCTCCACTAATAACCAAGCCAATCATAGTGGGTAACATAACTCATTTACACGGAGAGATCACATCATCACATCCAGACAATCAACAATCATGTCAATCACCAAACACCACCCTGATTACGTCCCGATCCAATGCTAATGTATACGTGTAGTTATGTCTCTATCATTGCCATCATTAAACCAATATACGTAATTTCATTAGCCTCCAGTCTTAGCAAAAAAAGGACAGAGAAAGAGAGGTAGAGAGGGAGATGCTTATCCCTTTACATCAAATGTCTCCCATATCCCGCATTTCTACTTTCAATGCAATTGATGAAAGCAACACCAGTGCAACAAATCCTATATAATGAGATTAGGTAGTCTATACATTACTATATTACTGTCTGGTTATTATTACAGAAAAAATACTTACCAAAAAACTGTAAATTCCGTTTTGCGTTTAATCTCATTGTCATTATGTCCTCCATCTACTATACCCAGAAGTGCCCAACTATCTCTCTAGTTTGGCGAAACATCCGGAGTAAAATCTCTGTGTGCTTGGAAAAGTATGGAATGACTGGAATTCCAAAAAAAAAGTATACAGAATTATCAGCCTGACCTTCATGGAAGCACATGATGTCATCAAAAAGATTAAAAAGAAAATTATTTTGGAGATCCAAAATGCACAATTTTTATTTGTAAGACATGGGAAAGATTATCTTAATCTATGAAATTATTTAACATGGTTTTTTTTTCTACGAAAAAGTCGTTGTAAATTATAAAAAAAGTGGGATCATTCGAATTGGGGAAATCAGAGATGAGTAAAAATTTATACTTACGAAGAGTTGCTTAAAGTAGAAAAGCCGGTTTGAATTACACATAGAAATGCTTGCCACCATCTGTGTTTTCGTGTAAAATGGATTCTGACCTGCAAATTAAATCAGGCATTTATTTTTTTCGAAGAGCCCGAATGTTTTCCTGTAATTTATTTTAAAAAGTAAGTTGGTTTCTAACTAGCTATCGATAGAAAATCATTGCTAGCTGCCAATAATCAAAACACAGTTGGGTTATGTATGAATGACATGAAAAATTATAAGTTGAAAATAAATGCACTTGAGAGGACAGTTTGTGAGGCTTGATTGTCATTTTCCATTATCTGTCGTTGATGCATTTTCTACGTTCGTCAGCGTCAATATGCAAAAGAAGTGGAGAAAGAAATCAGCGGGAGCCCATGCTTTTGTACGGGATAAAAACTAGGCATGAATACATGAGTCATGAACATAGCTTTTCTGCTACGAACTTTTTACAAGCAGGTTTCTGCCTTAGTTGTTGCTCGTCATAGAAAAAGAGTTGAGAAAAAGACATAAGCTAACGATATGAATGGCGCTGCCAGCAAGGCATTGGCATATTTTACAAATTCACTGATCTTACCATATTATGTTTTTGCAAGCCCCACATATCGAAATACTGATTCAGGCATCAGGTGGCTGGAGATAAGCAACTGGCACTAAAATCCCAGCAAAATTCAGGACAGAGTCAGATTTTATCTGAAAATACCAACAAAAACTTGCCTTACTAAGTCATGCTTCACTCAAAATATCCTTTAAACTAGGGCCCGAAAAAGCCTGGCTGTAGATTTGGCTCTCCTTAATTTTTTTAACGAAAAATAGAGAAGAAATGCACTTAAAACGCATAACGTTTTAGAATGAACGGTAAGCTCAGGTTGAAACTTTTCTAATCTTTACTCATCTCTAATGCTACTCAGCTAGTAACTTGCACAAGAACTAATTCAGCACCAAACAACTGAAAGCAAATAAAGTAACTTGAATTGTATGCTTAGCTTACTAAGTGGGCGTCCAATCTTCAGTTAAAAACATGGTTTAACTTGACACACAAATGCGACTTTGAAACATGAAGATCAAGTGATACTCGGAGAAACGTTCCCAGCAGTAAAGTAAAGTTTCTACTATTTGTCTCTTTATTAAACTTTCACTCACTTTAAACTTCAAATACGGCTATTTGAAGGGCGTTAAATGGCTTTCTTTCACTTCAAAAACTTGAGTTTAGTTAATGTTTTTCAACCATGGTTTTAATAAATAGGTGCGGTCCACCCGCCGACTGACGACAGGTGGACCTCGAGCAAAGCACTTCTCTCCTTCTACTCTAAACACAGACTGAAAAGAAAAAGCTGGAGTGTTTTTTGAAGAGCAGAGCTTGAGAAGCGGACAGCTTTGGCGTGTCTCTCTCGTCTTTCTTCTCATCTCCTTATGGAGCGTGAAGCACGGAGAAGAAATGGAATGATTGGTAGATCTTGGGTCGTACGATGCGATCTCAGCCTGTAGGAGTAAAAGGATATCTTCAGGAATTAGCACAACACAAACTCTTGCTTACGCTAAGAACAGCGTGGTTTTATACCACCGCTAGCATGGCTTAGAATTCTCCAGAACTCTTTCGTTTGACTAGAGGCTAACAGAGTTAATGAACACCACTTTCAGTTTCACCAGAAAAGAAAAACTGCAAAGTAACTCAACACCAGGATGGACTCCGCACGTAAAATACTTAATATTTCTGTCAGATGTCATTGCTGTTTTTTTCTTGAGGAAACAATGAAAAAATGCAGACAATCTTAATATTTATTTTGCTTTCATCGGTCATATATAATAGTTTTTGGTCTGTTGAGTACGTTTCGGTACGCAAAGTAATGTAACTTTTTAAAATCAAGCAAAACCTGAGCAAATTTGCTTTTACTAATTCATATCAGAGTATCTTGCCAAGCTAACATAATTAAGATGAAAAGTCAGTCTTTGAAAAATATACATGAAACATATTTCCTCATTTCCACATAATAACTTCCTGTATTGGAACAATTATATCAAAAGATGTTTAAGTTGCTTCTTCACTTTTGAATGAGAAAAGGTGGAGGCTTGGTGGAACATCTTAAATAGAACCATTATGCAGACGTTCTAAACCAAATTTTGTATAGATTATTGGTTATAAAGCCAATTAAAATGTCTCGCCGGTTAACTTTTTGGTCACTAGAAAATAAAATAGAATCGTTGATTAGAATGTGAGGTAACTTATATGTTATAAATATAATGCCTGATATTTTGGCGTGAGTTGTGCATATAATTAAAGATGTACACAAAATATACATGACTGCCTTGGGAGTTCCTTGAGCATGCATTTGCAGAAGTATTCCCTAGTCCTTCACGTGTTTGCCTGCTCCACTCCAGTCGGTAAAGAAAGCCATAGCCATGAGTTGAAAGCATATATATATATATTCACATTCACTCTGCTCTAAATACAGGTTGGGAAGTTACGCATAAAATATATTCGCTAGCTATTGGTGACATCTGACAGAATTATTCAGAGTCCCATCAAAACATGTTATTCCCAGATTTTTTAGGCTTTGATCTCGTCATTCATCTATCCATACAATGCGTGGGCGCCGTCTGTGCTAATTTCTGTTGGTTTTTAAAGTGGAGCAGCATCAGCATTTCTTGAGAATATCCTTTTTATACTCATGTTCACAAAGGATGCAATGGAAAGTGTGGGATTGAGATCGAGACAGAAAGTGCTAACTCATTCAAGCTCTTCCTCATCTCATGGATCAGTCTATCATGAGGATGAATCTCAACGAGATGTTGTCCGTTATTTGTGCAGTAGTTTGACTACTAGTTTAGACCAATTTTTTTTCTCCAGATTTCCAAAAACTTGGATATAGTTAATTATCTAGGAAAAAGGAGTAATAAGTTTTAGTAATCAATAACTAGCTAGAAAGGACTGTAAACTTGGGTTTAAAACGTAGTAATTGTGCATTGAAGAAGAAAAATAGTGGAATACTAGTAATCTTGAGCTGTTTGTGCGTTTTATCTGTATAATACAACATCAAAGTTCAGTTCCAGGAATAATAATCATCTGACTACTGAGACTGTTCAAGGTAGTACATTCGTTTTAAATTCCATTTTGCATGCATCTCCTTTATTCGTAGGGTTTTTAGGTAATTTTATGGTTTTGATACGGTTTCTAAGAAAAACTGCAAACGATCCGGCAAGTGTTCTATCATTTATTTGGAAAATTCCACTCAAAATCACATACTTTGGTTGTGTTGTAAATAAGCATTAGATTTTAGAAATAGGGTACGCATTTTTCTTAATTTCCTCTGAATGAACGACAGTAATAAGGAACGGAAAATAACCACGCTCCTCTCACGTGCATTGCTACAGCTAGGATTTGGGCTCAACATAAGGCTACTACGTTCTGCGTGCCATATATCATTATAGTTACATAGACAGAAAAAGGTGAACTCTTTCAACTCAATGTACAACTCAAAGCGTTCATGAGGTCTTTGAACCGTGCTTAAAAAAGAGTGTTCATACATTACGGTAAGAAAAGCTGACTACCAGGTCATGCATTGGTACACAAGTAATGTTGCCAGCGTAATTTTTTTCTGTATTAAAAACCAGTAGGGACCTTAGACTTCTTGTATTAATTTGGATTTGTCTCATTAGAACATTTCCGAATAAGCCAAGCATGATGTTCCCATTCAATCTTGCCCTCATATGGAGCCAAAAAGCGTCTCCTGGTGCCGCAAAAAAATACAGGCTTATTTTAATCATGCGTTTCTCACTCTCAACCAGCTCATACCTGCTCCTTCCTTTTTAGTGAGACGAGGAGCATTTCATAAGCCTCCACTTTCGTTTTCGACTACATCTTCAACCATGCATGCACACTTTTACAGTCTTTCCAGATCAATGTTGTATTGCATTGTATCATTGCTGCTATAAATAACCAATGCAGCGTCAGTTCTGCACGTATTTTACAAAAGAAATGGTATAACTTGTATATATATCTTATATTACAAGCTGTTCAACGTACTCATTCCATTGTAATGGGTGCAGCCCAAGTATTTTTCATACGCACATTACAAGTATGAAAGCAAAAATATAAAAGCATAAACGTTTTTACGCATCTCTATAACTTGAAGAAAAATAAAAATTCTCTCTCTCAGTCATGCATGCCAACAAAACGTACAGAGCGGGGCTCTAGTGTTTTACCATGAGCAGGAAAATAAAGCATCAACTCCAACTCTCGCATGAATTCTTTCGGTCTCTTGATGTTGATATGTCTTACATTACATTATCTTGTATGCAAAAGTTTAGAAGAGTCAAAGTAACGTTTTCTATTGTGTTTTTATGTCATTTTATTTCAAATATTTATAGCAACCTTTGCAGCTGTCATTGGGAATGACCTAAAATACCCTAAATCGGTGCTTGCATGATAGTTAAATGAATAGGCGTCTACTTTTATTTATCTTTCAGGTATCATCATGCTGGCTGTTATTTGTGACCGTCTGGTCAAACTACAACGACATTGTGGATGTTGGGACTGCCGAAAAAGGTAAATGCTTGCTGATAATTCAGAATTTCAGAGGATTCGCGTGCCCGCCCATCTTATTTACAATAAAAGAAGTATAGCTTTTGACGAAACACATTTTAATATCTTGTCATTTGTATTGATATTCACAGGTTCCAATTTGAGGCCGATCCTACAATTCTGTAATACTGAAACTCTTTCATGATAATTTAGAAAAAAACTATCCTCATCTCCTATCAGGGTAAGTTAAGTTGGTTCGAGTTCGAATTTACTAAATGGGTAACACTGAAAATATGTAATAGTAACAAAAACTAAAAATAATATATTATTGCCACTCACAAGATGACCATGAAGAATCAAACAATACATTACAGTATTCCATGCAAAATACAACTCTGCAGAAACAAACTAAGGTTTCGCAATCGCATTGAAATCTGATGGCTCCTTCTAATATTTTGAGTATGGAGTCCTTGTTTTTGGCAAATCACTCTGTCGCTTGTTTCTTCTTTTTTCCTATGTCTGTGAAAGGGACGTTCATTCATTGCGTTAGAATCAAAGCGGCGGGTTTTGGAAACTTCTGTGCCTTGCTGGTAGTACAGTACTAAGCTGCTCTCAGAGTTTGTGCTGACACAATCTCGAAAAATACGAACACTGTATAATTATTTTTATTTGACTTTTTTTAAATTTGTATTCATGTTCGCAGGTACCATCAGACGGAATTCGATCATTCCTACCTGTAAACTGACTCTCATAAATTGACAACATTTTCTACTCAAATATAGAGGTAAGTTTAATTTTTCATAATACAATAAACGATTTGTTTAAAATAACCGGAGTGGCGTGAGGATTAGTTCAGTTCCTTGCATTTTTGAGAAATAAATGCGCACGCAATATATTTTCTAGGCAGAAACCCCCTGGCTGTAGATAACAAAACTTGAACACTGCTCAATGAACACTCATAGTAACATCTCGCCGCGCATAGTAATTATTTGTAGCGTACAAGCATACTTGCCAAATACTCCACCGTTTTTTCTGTCCTTGCTGTTTAACATGCCGATAGGGTTTGTTCATTGGTGTTACGCCTGGGCATTTTCTGCAAACAAGCAGTGAATATAATAATATCGCATTGCATTGCCATGACCCCTAGCAGTCGTATTCATTTTGTCTGAGCAATTTTCAACGGCATGAGCAAGTTTCACTGGAAGATTTTCGCTAAATGCATTTTATCTACTAATATTACTTTTCATTTTTCGTAGGCTTGACCACCCACGCAGGTGAAGAAAAACGCCATAATGACACCAAACATTTTGCCAGAGTTTGATCATACTGCGCAAATAAATACAGAAAGAAACGGATTCCCAGATTTCAGACATGACTCAGCTTTTCTGGTAAGCACGGTTTTAACATACTTAATTTTTGCTCAAGAAACAGGTATAAATATTTGAATTATAAAAGTACGTTTGCTTGTTCTCTTTCAACTCATACATACTACTGTAAAAATTTATGCGATAACTAATTGTATTTAGTCATGGAATTAAGTAATGCTTTTGTTTCTTCCAGTTTAAAACAAGGATCAATAAACACACAAGGAAGAAAAACAAGACGAATACAGTTCGTGGACCTTTCCGGGATTGCAGCCACCGCTGGAAAATTTTTGCATTTAAGTTAGATAATTTTAGTTTCAGGATTTTTAGTACAGGCGTTCGGTCATATGTAGATTAGTTTGGACTCGTTTCACGTCCCTTTTGAGGTATACAGTGTTGATTTCAAACCAAAAAAAATATGATAATTTTTCATACGGTCAAAAAATTAAACTAATCAAAGTTGAAACAAATTATTAATCTGGTTCTTGAAAGGTACTCATAGAAAACATTTTATATACAGAGGGTGCGCCGCCCTGAAAGAAGCAAACGGTCTGGTCAACTGCTCTTCTCCCTTTTGTTCGATTAACTTGAGATTTTGTATGTACATTTAACAAGCGTTTATTTCAAAGTGTGTGAAATTTGAGGGTA
>JAQGAP010001738.1:0-18238 GCA_034697805.1 Orchesella bifasciata
ACTCCCACTTCTGCTTATTCAATCTTACATACATGTAAACTCTGTTTTACAGAAGATAATTTAGGCAGAACCGTGTTGAGTGTTCATAACAAACCTAAAATTTTTATTTAGCTTGTCCAAACCCTCCAAAAGTTTTTAACTTTTAATTTGAATTTGTTTTTTAAACAAATGGTTTAACGTGAGCCAACCATGATTTGTAGAGATAGTTTGTTCCAAATTGACTCTTACTCAAAGCAAACCGTAGAGTGCGTTTGACTTTGGCATTATGTTGTGTTGGCAAATTCCCCCTGTTCCCCAATATGCTGTTTGTTTGTCAAATATTTATTTGATTGGTTTATAGTATTTAGCTCAATACTTTCTGGATTTCTTGTTGATTGTTTAAAAAAATTGTCCAGGCTAGTGCCTGGACATCTGAATTTCAGACTGGACATTGTGACAGTGTCCAGGCGGTTGTGACGCCCCTGGTGTGTATTGCAGTTATTGTATTGGATTTGTATATCTGTTCAATTTTATGTGTTACGCGCAAACATGTTTGGTGTGCGAAGCAGAAGCTGGTCATGTAACCAAATAAGTCCACAAAATCTACACAAGAACTAATATGTACAACAAATTCCCACATTTCTTCAAACACAAATTTGAATTCTCCCCAATAATAATTTAATCGTGTAAACTAATCTACAAATAACTCACAGTAAAATTGGCATATAAACTAGAAGTTTCCCTAAATGTCTTACTTTACCCCTATATCAAACTCGACCTCGCCTTCTTCTAGCCAAGAAGAATTGTATCTATCATCCGAGAAATGCTCGTTTGCAACAACGCCAAGGGCGTCAATTCATCAAAGAAGTTATTAGAAAACAACGCAATTTTAATTGGCTCCATTGCCCAACAAGTTCGGCTCAATTCCCTACGTTTGTTAATTTTTCCCACACCACTTCTTGCATTTGTGGTTGTTGGCAAACGACCTATGCGAGATTTAATCAGCCTGTTAATAGATTGATTAGTTTTGTGTACTTCAGCCGGCATGTGTGATCCTAGAACGAGGGAGAGTCCAACAAGGAAACTGAGAATTGCAATAAATATTTCGTGCCAGTTCATTCGAGACCAGTCCACAATCAGCATGAAACCATCGACGACAATCGCAAATGAGCCTTGCATCACTGTATTCCCGGTCAGGTAGATTCCATGTGATTCATTGTATATTTTGGAAAGTAACAACGTTTGCTTCCGAAGGAATAGAATATTGTCCAATTCTTTGATGGTGAGATCTCCCCTCTTTTTCATGTACCGTTTCATTCTAATCAGAATACTGTTGATGCAGAAGGGTGACATAATGAATCCAATATTTTTGCAGATGACCATTTCATCAAAGAAACCACGCTGGAGAATCCAGTGCCCAATAAAAATTAGGATACGAAGTAGTATCCCACCAATTGTGATGTTTTCTCCTGTTTTAAGTTGCTCCAAAAGCTGTTCAGGTAGTAAAGGCATGAGTTGTAAAAACATGTTCCAAACCGACAAGGGTGCTAACGCTGCTGTAATGGTGAAAACTAGAAATGTTGCGTAAAGGCTAAAATAGATTTGTTTTATTAAAATCTTGACAATTTTAGTCGAATTCCAGGAGCTCGGATGATTTTTGAGATCGATGATGAGAAACTCTTGGAAAGTTTCAGTATTTCTTTGATCAAACACCAACAATTGATTCCAAAGGTGGACTGCTTCACTCCCGTGAAAACGGCAGAAAATGAAGTAGAGCTGGAGCAGGGTAAAAACCATGATGAAAAGTTCTGTCAAAAGTTTGCCAAAACTGTCCGTAATTTCTCCAGAGATGTACTGCATTATCAGTAATGAGTCCACAAAAGCAAGCAAAATTGGGGAGATTATCCATCGCCATTGGTATTTCGGATTGCAAGCAAATTTCTTCCCATCCCAGAGATATGGACATGGGAAAATTACTTGGATGAGCTTGGAGCTACGATTCAAGTAGTTTATTATCTGAAGGAAAAATCCACTTTCTCTTAACATTGTGTTTGCGAAAAGGAACGAGTCAGGAAGTTATTTTAAGGCTTTATATCTGAAAGTGGAGCTCCTGTGGAAGTCAGATGTGGTCTGTGAATATTTCAAGTTAAAGTGGCAGAATTTAAATGACTTGCATAACTTGAAGAATTTGTCTTTCTTAATGATATGCTCCCAGCCTTTATAATACATACATATACATACAACTTGAAGAATTATGTAAAATATATGACAACTTGACACTGCACTGACACCTTTAGCCTGACTTTTTTGAAATCTGTCAGTACGCCAGATGAAAGTCTGGATTTTTAATTTGACACACTTTCGGATTTATAGCGATGAGAAAAGTTTCTCGTAGCTATGAACTGTCATGATTATATGACGACGTGTAGGTATGATTGGTGATAGGAACAGAAAACTGGAGTATAGTCGTACTCTACCACAACGTGTACTAATCAAAAAATTCATGGAAAAATGACTTTATACAGGGGTTTATGAAGAATTGATGTGACGTCTTTGCTGAAAGTCGACACTCCGTCCAATTTCGTCAAATTTTCCACGAAGAATTTTTTACTGCTAAACGTAATCAGATTAAAAGTAGAAAATCGGGAAAATATGCATAGATGTTAATTTTTCAGCGCATTTCATTATAAATAATTTAACACGGTGCCAGATTGGTAGTCATAAGTATTAAGTATACATGTATTGATTTCCACGCAGTTTTCCTATAAGCGGAATTTATATTTTTCACCAAACCTTGGTTGGTAGAGAGAATATACGAGTATACAATAGGGCTTTTAGCAAAAACTATTTATTTTTGCTTACTGTGATGGGGTTTGTGGTTTCTTATTACAATCTTTGCTCGCTTTCACTATTTCGAATATGGTTTTATGATCTATCCAATGCGACAAACAAAAATGAAAAAAATGAACTACTTCCGTGATGGGAAATTAAAATGAGTTAATTGCTATGAAGTCAGGCGTCTGTGAAAGCAAAAGAAGTATTTTAATTCATATTGCCAATATAAATTTACATCGTTATTCATTTTGAAGTTATTATCTGTACATGGATTTACAGCGTCTTATGTTTAACGTATTTACGCTGTCACCCTTTTCGTTGAGTTGATAAGCAACCTATCCAAAATGTCATGTAGGTGTTCTCCCATGAAGGTAAACACACTTGGCACCTGACACCCATAGTTATCCACCATATACTCCTGTCTTTTCCGATTTCCCACTGTGTACGCAAAGTCAATCAGCCCATCCAGAAAATCGGGAAATGTAGCAATAATACTCAACCCCATGCCAACAAAACCAACCACTTCACCCCACCAACTGGTAATAACATCCAAGGTCCCATACCAGACACCAATGAAGCCCAACATGTCATTGAAAAAACTTGCTCCGTTAAGCCAATTACTAATGTGGTGATAAAAACTCTCTTCCTTGTTCAACGCACCGATTATCGCAGCTGGAACCCAAAGGGCCAAGCCTCCAAGACCAGAGATTATTCCGAGGTTGCTCGAAGTGATTGAGTTGTAGATGAGTGAATATATTCCCAATGTGGAGGAGATTACACCTACGATGAGACTAAAGATTCTAATATCGTTTACAAGATTCTTCCGTCCTTGGCATTTTAGAGTCATGATGCTCTTTTTAGAGACTTTTCCCAACATAGCTGGATTTTCAAACGAAACAAAACTTCTTGAAGATGGTAAACCAGTGTTTACTCGAGGTATAAACAACGGTCGCGTGTGGTAAAATAATATTCCTTGATTGCAAGGATGGGGTAGCTCATCTAAAAAAAGTTTAAATTGTAAGATAATATTTTATTCTGAGTTTTCAATATTCTATATAATTTTTTCATACCGTTCCATTGGTCGTGATCACTCTGTGTTGCCAGTTGGATTGAGTACACCATTGCTGGGGTTGAACTGGGAATGATGAGAAAGAGTAAATGAATTTTAGCAGATTTTGTAAAGAAATCTTTTTTTGTATTGCATTTCACTTCAAAATTTGAACTGTTTTCTTTATATTTGATCATTTTGAAATTTGAAAAATTTTATGAGACGAGTTGATTGGGGTGAGGAAAGAGTAACAACTAATTGCTTCTGGATCGGACTATCACCGCTTTGTGCATCAACCAGAAATAGAGAATAAAAGCAGAACAATACCAAAGCACAGAATTTCAAGACAGCTTAATTCATGGCAAAATTAAATTTGAAATGATACTTTTTGTGATTGAAATTTGGGGCTTTTTGATTTGGATCATGTCGACTAACTCAAAGTGTACCAGGAAAAAAAATAACAAAAAATTGAAGCTACAAATTGTTCGAAATTTTATTTAAAAACTACCTAAAACCTATGATTTTCGAACATTTCATTCGTTACATCAGTCAGTAACCTTTCACATTGAATTCCACACAATACACGATTAAGCACGACTCCTCAGCGTCACAATGTCGTTGGAACCAAGTCTCTATGTTTGGTACATTTCCAACAATTAGTTATTGAAGTTAGGCACTTTTGAAAAACCGGCGAGCAGAGATGAATGTTCATTATACGACATGTTGTAATAAAATATGCATGTGAAAAGCTCGACAAAAACTTCAATTTATTACACCTAATCATATTAGGGATTCATGCAAATTCCAATCCGGATATCGGGATTGATTACGGATTATTATGTAAGGTCTGTCTCACAATAGAAAGATGGGTTTTCATTTCTTAATAATTCCCATGTTTGGGGTCGTAGAGAATAGTGACTCATACAGTAGGTGCACATACTTGTTGCAGTTATGTGTGCCACCCAAGGATGGATTACGTCTATGTATGTGGTAACCAGAGTGTTTAGTCCCAAATTAGGACACTTTTTTGTTATTTCCATAAGCCGTGCTATAAGTCCTATTTGTATGTATCTTTGACTTTGCATTCTCATTTAATATGCATCAATGTTCTAATTCTGTCTTCTCTCAACCATTTATGTATGCAACAACGTATTATCCATATTCATGTTTTTACTGCGACTATTCCTAAAGGTCCAACTTTTCATGAGTTTATAAAAAGGCAATGTCGCCTATGATTCCTCGGTCCATTCACATTTACACATTCAAGCTAACAACAAGTCTCCGCTCAACTAACCTTTCCTTTTAACAGTAGTAAAATCACTTCAATTATTCAAGTAACAATCATTCTCTGTGTAAAACTACGCCCATATAATTTCACCCCAATAATCATCAAACCTTCAATTCACTCATCAACATCTCAGTTTCATAACCGTCACTAAACCAAAGTCAAAGCACCTAACGTATCGCTCACAGAGCATTTCTTTGAAAAATGGGAAAAATGAAGTATCTCATTAAGGAAAGATGGTTTCGCCTATTTTGAGACCTTTCATTTTTTCATGTTTTTGGGTTGCATAGATGGGTAGGCCTAGCTCTCAGAGACCCCGGAAACTACATTAACTTGACGTGGTGCCAGGTGGCCAAGTCAAGGTAGCCATTACTTGAATTTACCCAAATCTGCACGTCTGTGAGCTCCTGCTTGGGCCACTGTCCATTCCAAGTGCACATGCATGATCACACAAAGTGTCCTGAAAAGTTTATTGCAGTAGAGTTTAAAATCAAAGACGTTGAGATGAAAAATTCGAATTTTTAATTTTCCCAATCCTAAACTTGTTGGGACTTCTTTTACTCCGGCAGTCCAATCCTCGCTGCCCACCATCGTATAGATTTTGAAAACGAAGTGAAGAGTTAAACACTGATTTTTTTTTATTTGGCAGTTTTGGACAAATATTTGTATTTGACAGGTGTTTGTATTTGGTGTGCGATTAAATGCTTACTGAGAATGGTCCTTTACACTTTCTGAATTTTGTTGGCTTGTATATGTGAATTGTTATGTAGTAAAGCATTGTGTGCATGGCAGTTATAGTAGTGGAATTGTGTATTTACTCAATTTTATGTGTTTAGCCTAAACAAATGTTTGGTGCGAATGCTGGTCATGTAACCATATTCTATGACAAGATCTACACAAAAACAAGTATTTGCTATAAATACAAACGTATTCATTGAAATATGTTTGCATACTCTCCCACAATGATAGATTACACATAGAAACTTAAATATAAGTTTCCGACAATAAAATTGGTGTGAAGTATATAAACTAGCAGCTTTTTAAAATCTTACTCTACCCCAACGTCAAACGCATTGTTGGCTATTCTCTAGCCCAGAAGAATTCTGTCTATCGTACGGGAAATGCTTGTTTCCAATAAAACCAAGGGTGTCAATTCATCAAAGAAGTTATTAGAAAACAATGCAATTTTAACGGGCTCCATTGCCCAACAAGTTCTGCTCAATTCCTTACGTTTGTTAATTTTTCTCAAACAAGCTATGCGAGATTTAATCAGTCTGCTGACGGATTTATTAGATTTATGTACTTCAGCCGGCATGTGTGATCCAAGAACGAGGGAGAGTCCAACAAGGAAACCGAGAATTGTAACAACTATTTCGTGCCAGTGCATTCGAGACCAATCCACAATCAACATGAAACCACCGACGACAATTGCAAAACAGCCTTGCATCATTGTATTCCCCGTTATGTAGATTCCATGTGATTCATTATAGATTTTGGAAAGCAACAACGTTTGCTTCCGAAGGAATAGAATATTGTCCAATTCTTTGATGGTGAGATCTCCCCTCTTTTTCATGTACCGTTTCATTCTAATCAGAATACTGTTGATGCAGAAGGGTGACATAATGAATTCAATATTTTTGCAGATGACCATTTCATCAAAGAAACCACGCTGGAGAATCCAATGTCCAATAAATATTAGGATACGCAGCAGTATCCCACCAATTTTGATGTTTTCTCCTGTTTTCGGTTGTTCCAAAAGCTGTTCAGGTAGGAAAGGCATGAGTTGTAAAAACATGTTCCAAACCGAGAAGGGTGCTAATGCTGCTGTAACGGTGAAAACTAGAAATGCTACGTAAAGGCTAAAATAGATTTGTTTAATTAAAATCTTGACAATTTTAGTGGAATTCCAGGAGCTCGGATGATTTTTTGGATCGATGATGAGAAACTCTTGGAAAGTTTCAGCATTTCTTTGATCAAACACCAACAATTGATTCCAAAGGTGGACTGCTTCACTCCCGTGAAAACGGCAGAAAATGAAGTAGAGCTGGAGCAGGGTAAAAACCATGATGAAAAGTTGTGTCAAAAGTTTGCCAAAACTGTTCGTAATGTCTCCAGAGTTGTACTGAATTAGAAGTAGTGAGTCCACAAAAGCAAGCAAAATTGGGGACATAATCCAGCGCCATCGGTATTTCGTGTTGCAAGCAAATTTCTCCCCATCCCAATTATATGGACATGGGAAAACTATTTGAATAAGCTTGGAACTTCGGTTTAAGTAGATGATTATCTCAGTGAAAAATCCACTTTCTTTTAACATTGTGTTTGCGAAAAGGAACGAGTCAGAATGTTATTTTAATGCTTTTGATCTGAAAAGGGAGCTCTTGTAGAAGCCAGGCTTGATGTTTTTCGTAAACATTTGTGAAATTTTTTTAGTTAAAGTGGCAGAATTTAAATGCCCTGCATAACTGGAAGTAAATTGTATGACAAGGTGACAAGTTTATTATATGACGGTTTTTGAATCACCTTACTTTATCCTGACGTTTTGTTATAAATCTGTCAGTTTGCCAGATGCAAGTCGTGATCGGAACAGAAAACTGCAGTATAGTCGCACTTATCAACAGCACCGCACGTATAGAAATCTACAAATTCATGGAAAGCAGACTTTACGATCCTGTTTGACAGAGGTTTATGTAGAATTTAAGTGATTTCTTGGCTGAAAACCAACACTCCGTTCAATTTCGTCAGATTTTCCAGAAAGTTTTTGCGCTGCTAATCCAAAATGCGAGCTGTTGTGATGTGATAGATGTTAAATTGAAGGTAGAACAAACACGGGAAAACATGCAGAGGTGATAATTCTGCAGCATATTCCATCATACATAATTTACCACGGCGCCAGATATATGGTCAGCAGCATTAAGTATACATTTGTTGATTCCATGTAATTTTTGGTACAAGTAGAACTCATATTTTTTGGCCGAATTGCGGCTGGTAGGGAAGATATACGAATATGCAATATGACGTTTAGCTAAAACAAGGGATTCTTGTTTACCGACATGAGGCTTGTTGTTTGTTATGTCAGTCTCTACACGTTTCCACTATTTGGAATATTTTTTATGTTCTGTTCAATGCGACAAACAAAAAATGAACAGATGTGACTACTTCCGTGACTGGAAATCAGAATGAGTTAATTGCAATGAAGTCAGGCTTCCGTGAGAGGAAAAAACGGAGCGTTTTTTTAATTATTAGAAAATATTTTAATTTATGTTAACAATATTAGCTTAAACTGTTATTCGTTTTTGAAATTATCCATACTCGGACTTATGGCGTCTTATTTTTAACGTACGATGTCACCCTTTTCGTTGAGTTGATGAGCAACCTATCCAAAATATCATGAAGGTGTTCCCCCATGAAGGTAAACACACTTGGCACGTCACACCCATAGTTATCCACCATATACTCCAGTCTCCTCCGATTTCCCACTGTGTACGCAAAGTCAATCAGCCCATCTAGAAAGTCCGGAAATGTAGCAACAATACTCAGCCCCATCCCGATAAAACCAACCACTTCACCCCACCAGCTTGTAATAACATCCAGAGTCCCATACCAAACACCAATGAAGCCCAACATATCATTGAAAAAACTAGCTTCGTTGAGCCAATTACTAATGTGGTGATAAAAACTCCCTTCCTTGTTGAAGGCATCAATTATCGCGACTGGAACCCAAAGGGCCAAGCCTCCAAGACCAGAGATTATTCCGAGGTTGCTCGAAGTGATTGAGTTGTAGATGAGGGAATATATGCCCAGTGTGGAGGAAATTACACCCACGATGAGACTAAAAATTCCAATGTCGTTTACCAGATTCTTCCGTCCTTGGCATTTTAGAGTCATTATGTTCTTTTTAGAGGCTTTTTCCAACATAATTGGTTTTTCAAACGCAACGAAACTTCTTGAAGATGATAAAGCAGTGTTTACTGGAGATATAAACAATGGTCTCTTGTGGTGAAATAATGTTGCTTGATTGCAAGAAAAGGGTAGCTGACCTAAAACAAAGTTTGGATTTTAAGGTAATACTTTATTCTTGGGTTTTAATAATTTCTTAGAACTTTTTTATACCTCTCCATTGGTCGTGGTGACTCCGTGTTGCCAGAGGGATTGAGTAAACCATTGCTTGGGGTAAACTGGGAATGATGAGTAAGAGTAAAAGAATTTTATCAGATTTTGTAAAGAAGTAATTTTTTGTACTGTATTTCACTCGAGAATTTGAGCTGTTTTCTTTATACTTGATCATCTTAAAATTTGAAGATTTTTACAAGAGAAGTTGATTGGGATGAGGGAAGAGTAACAACTAATTGTTTCTGGATCGGACTATCACTGCTTTGTGCATCAGCCAGAAATTGAGAATCAAAGCAGAGCAACACCGAAGTGAAGCAAAGAGGAACACATCCGCAACGGCTCATTGTGATGTCCACCTTTTGTTTTGTTGTCTTTGCTGCATGATGACAAGCTTTGAGAAGGAACTCATTTTAATATTTTATTGAAATGAAAAACATTCAAGTAGCAAACATTATAAAAAGAGGTAAGTAATAAATGCGCATAATAAAATGTTTGGGAGAACGAAATCAGAATTCAACGAGAAATGGAAAACAGACGGAAGCCGCATTTCTACCTGTCATGCTCCCAGGTAACCCTGCATAATTTATTATTATTTTAAATTGATTGAAGTTAAAATCCATGTCTCATGTCAACATAATCCTAGCTACTGCCAACTGGGTTTTGTCCTTGACTTATTGCTATAGATGTTGTAGTTGTCAGTCAAAATTATTTATGACAATGGCAATTGGACTAAATAACTTCAGTGATACTATTATATATTCAAAAGTGCTATAAATTTTTAACGAACAAGTCATTGCAGCACGAGCACTGTCCTGCTATTTTAATGCACACACAATAATGAAAACATTATTCACTCACAGATCTACAAAACTCTCATTCATTTTTGCTCTCATTCTCATTGTCGAGCACATCCTTTGCATGCACACAGACTGTTGCTCATAACATCATTGTAGAGCATAACAAACATTTTTATACATTCTCACTTCTTTTAAACTAATATCACATTGTGAGTATTTGTAATTCCCCTTGACTAAAATACACTAGTGCTGAAGAACTTTCTGAAACAAATTTTTTTTCAACTAGTTCATCAAAGCAATTTTATTAACCTAAAGTTTGGGTAGTCCATCCTTATATAGTCATAGTTTATCCTCAAAACCTCTGTATAGCTGAGATCAAAATTTTATTGAAGTTGGGATGTCGTTTTGTTCGACTATTGAAGTATATTGACTCTATGACAATCTCGATTCTAGTAGAAAGATAAAATTAAGGGCGCTTTGAAAATATATCAGGATTTTAGAATAGTGTCGAGGCAGATAATGCCCAAGAATGTTTTTTTAATGGATAAAATTGCAATGAAAAGAGCAAGAACCATCTCGAGTACGACAAAGATGTTACAGTTTTACAATGAGAAAACTTTTTTATTGGGTTTAGTGACTTCGAAATTTCTTGCGGCAGTTGTTGATACATGCTTGACTTGAAGATATGGTGGCTATAAAATTACAGCCAATCAATTTTGATTTAACAAAAAAAAATTGTATAAACTAATGGACGCGAATTGAAGGCGGCATTATGTCATCGTTTTTATGAAGAAAAATATAAATCAATTGTAGCTCATCTTTTTATAAAAATAATGCAGTTTATTGATTTGCATAAAGTGACCATAGCATGACTATCAATACACCAGAATCAAACCCAAAACCTTCAATATTCACATGTTTTAGATACATCATTACCTACCCAATAACACTAAATTAACAGCATTTTGCACACAAAAGAGACTCAGCCTTAACGGCGTCAACTGGTCAAAATAATTACTAGAGAAAAACTCGACTCGAATACCCATCCAAGACCTCAACTGCATCGTGATGTACCGCTTTTGTCTTCCACAAAGTGATCTGCAATGAACTGCGTGAAAGGCTCTTGATGTACGTTTAACCTCCTCAAAAGTCTGTGAAACTTTACCAGCCTCACCAAAAAGTGTTAAAAGTACTAGAAACGTATTCATCCATATTATCCAAAACAACACGTAAATAGTTACTCCAAAAGCCTTCCACCCATACGCAATAATTGAATACATTGATATGCAGCTGGCCAGGCAATCAGTCACGATCACGACGTTTATAAATCCACTTTTATGAATTTCATTATAAGCTTGAGCCAACAACCGCAATTTTCGGTATTGAATGACCGACTGAAAGTTTTTCTTATAATAGTTTCTTCGAAAATCGTTGTAAAATAGCAGAATATTGTGTTTCAGAGCAGCAAATGGAAATATTAACCTTGCACTTGCAGTTAGTTGCAAAGCCGGAACCGCCGATGTCCAAAGTGCCCACGTGAAAAGTATTTGGATTACCACAAGAGCTTTACAAAAAATATACTGCAGTAGTGGATTTTCAGCATTTACAGAGTTTCCATAAACCAGAGAAATTTCCAACAAATCAAACGCAGAGTCCGGAATGACAGCTGAGCAACACGCAAATAAAAACGGAAGAGTTTCAATTGATTTATGAATAAAACGAATGCAGGCAACTCTAATATCTCTGCTACTTGGTTTTGCTGTGGATTTCAAATTCCTTGTCGCATCTCCATTGAAGGCAATGATTTCATTCAGAAAGCAGCAAAACGAAGCCGACGTACTTTTTTGTAAATGCATGACATAGCACACAAATAATAGCAGACATATAATATACACTCTGATAACTGTGAGCTCGAAACTTTCCTTTTTTAGAAAATATTTTGACACTTTTATAATTGCAATGATAGTTAGTATGGCTATATGAATACCAACAGTAGTTTTATTATCTACTGACAGAAACCTGGAATCATTTTCACTCCATTTGTCAACTCTAAAAACAATTTTGTTATAAAACCGGGAAATGGGTGAGTTTACATTGATTTTTCGTGTCCCTTTGATTTTTAAAATTTCTAATAATATCGAATCCACAATATTCATTTCCATTTTGATTTACCATCCACGTTTGCGTGTTCACTTTTAATAAATAAATGTGCGTATCAAAAACTAGTCAGTTGGTTTCTTAGTGGTTTTTATGTTAATCCTATGTCATCGTATATGATTCGGTTTGAGCACTGATTGCTTATTCATCCCAGGAAGAAAGTATTTGCTATTTGGATCAATACGGAAGCAGGCCTAATTGGATTTTGACTTTAATTGTTATTAACTCTGAATTATACAAACAAAGCTTGAGTCAGATTGTGGAGTTATTAGGCGATAAACGAAGTCTACTACCATACGTTTGTTTACCTTAACAGTTTTAACAGTCAAATATTTTGACATATTTGGTAATATTAAAGAGAACATATAATTATGAAATAATCGGTGATTGGAGGGTTGTGGGAATAAATGATGCAATATACGTTGTTAGGTAAGCTTATTATGTTAGCGCTTTGTAGATTATTGTTATTGCTTTTTGTTCAATCCATTTGTATATCTTAATATATGCTAAATATAAATTACAGAAGTTAAATTTTGAGATAAAAACCTTAAAGTCTTCGTAAACAGAAAATAAAGTAATCGCATACGCCTTCTTCAACCCAAGGCTAACCCTGCTTCTACACAACTTAAATGGCCCGCTTGAAATTAAAAAAGATTGGAATCAAGATACAAACCCAGGCTGTATAGCTTAGTTATGGCGTCGTTTAAGCTGGACAGAAGGCAAAATTTAAGACGAGTTGAATACTAGGATAAAGCTCTAGAATGTTAACACGCTTTCAATTTAAGTAATTAGATATTTCGGGTATTGATTATTGTGACAATATTATGCGAATTTTCTACTCAACTCCTAAGGAGCTACTCCTTGTCTTTCGTAAGTGATTACATGGGAAATCCATACTTTTCATTTGTTCTTTGCTGACTTAATTTGTTTAATTGCAAAAAAATGAATTTAGCATTCTCAACACAAGGAAAATGTTTTAAGGGAATTTAAATGAATGCGAAAATATATTTCCTGTGACAATTCCTAAACATATTATGTGAGCTTTGTGATTACGATATTTAAAAAATTTACATGTGAAATCTAACTGTACAGTTTAACCTAACTCTATTTTGTATAGTATATTCTAATTATAAAGTCACGTACACAATTGGATTTATAATCTAACACTCCGTACAAGTTCTGGATCGATAAATCAACCTAAGGGTTAAAATTTATTATGAAATGTCAAACAACGCCTTTATGTCTTATGGAAAATTACGACCCTAACGGTGATGTTGTGTGTATTTGCTTTTTGCACAAACATTTGGGAACGATTTTATTTTATTTTATGCTTTCAAACATAAAACCCTTATTATCTTGACTAATGCAAACACAAATTATATATAAATATAATCCATATCGTCGAAACAAGCCATTTAAGTAATTACTCAAGTTATTTAGTTTAGGCTGTAGGTAAAAACTGTCATAACTGCAAATATCCGTAAACCTTGAAAATCAATAACGGTTGAATATTCCATTAGAAGTTAAAATGACCAATTTGATTTCGCAATGTCAGCAAACAGATCACAGTTCACTGAAAAATATAAAACATTTTGCAACACTAACAATTTAATTAATAACTAGGGAACAGAGCTGTCATAGCTTATTAACAACATTTATGTTATTTAAATAAATACTAATAAATAGAAATTGTAAGCAAATAGCATTATATATTCAATTATGATGTTGGATTGTACCCTGTAGTCAATAAACTTCATGCAAGTTCATCATTTAAAATCTCTCTCCTTGAATTATTCCGCAACTGGTTGCATTTAAAAGCAGGAAACGTGACGCTCACCTACTTGCCTATAAGTGGGAAAGATTAAAATTTTAAGCACGTGCCAGGAACCTACTTACTTCAAGCAAGTTGAAAGCAAAAGAATGTCTCCACTTTGCTCTCTTCTATCCCCCTTAACATATCTCATAATCTACCTTCCTGCTGATTTAAAGAAGATAATATTGGTATTTCTAGATGGTGGGTGAAATAACAGGAAAATTAATACTTTTTGACAGTTTGTTTTAATGAGTTTTTCATCTACCCTTAAACATGCATAGCGGAAACATGATGAAGGATTTAAATTTTCTCTCAAAGCTCACGTTGGTTCTTTAATCGGAGCCTATATTCAAGCTTACTAGAAAATGAAATATATCACCAATGTGCACATAGGCTTTCTTAGTTCAGATTCACCGTGGTTTCAAAACAAAAAATTAACTTAACTATAAAGCCACATAAAATAACTTTTTTTGCTCGGGTATACATGTATGTAAAAGTGAACCACCTTCATACTATCACAGTATTACTCCGTTAGAAGAATGCAAGGGTAAAGGAATGTACAAAGTATCGGTAATATTGGAAGATATATGATGTATTATATAAAAGAAAGTATGAATATCGATTATTTGTACATTACATGAGTAATGAACTTCATATCATGTCAGTAATAATATCGATTTTAGTATGTCTTTTTCTTTAACCAGCAGCATATCCTGTAATTCAGGCGTTGAATTTAAACCTACGAATTTGAAACTACATTTATATTTTCACCAGTTTTACTTCAACATACCTTCTTAAGCTAAATCAATTCGAAGAAATGACAAAGGTTTAGCAAGAAATGTAGAAATAAAATTACAGCTTGCATTTCCATATTCAAGCCCATACAATACTTGTTTATTAGGTTGGAAATGAACTATAGTATTTTGCGTATATTCAAAATGATTTTCAAAAATTTTAATTATTTCTTGGTTTTTGCCTATTTACTTTATTCCACAATTCCAAATTTTGTAAACGGTTCTCGCATCCTCCATGGCTCAACTGATTCTCAACTAATATCAATTTTTGAAAGTTGTACTTTTCAACTAGTCGGTATACCCTCGGATATGGAGGATCGGGTAGTTTTTTATTCCCCTAAAGTACCAATTCAAATAACTATAAACAATTTCCCCAGGTTTATCCCCCACATTAAAATTCGAAACGATTCTTCATCACTCCGAAAATTTGGGCACTGCACAACCCTTTTTCTTTTCCCCAACCCTATCTTATTATTTCGATTACCTCCTCAACACGTTTATACTTATGCAAAAGTTTCCATCTCGCTTCAATACTGGAGACCACAGTTTGTGGGGTATGTAGCTTTGGGGGATATCAACCAAAAGTTTAGATATTACTCGGATTCTTTGAACAGACTATGGAACATTTCACCGCAAGATGCGACAATATTAATGATCACCAAGGACTCCTTTTACGTTCACTTCTCTCCATTTGGATATCCTGAGCAAATTAAAAAATTCTTAACATTACAAAGCATTGAACAATTCGAAGCTGCAACCAAAACCCGGCAATTTTTTCAAGGCAAAGTACATTTCTTTAACCTTCAAGTTCGCCGTTATTTTACCGGAAAGTCAGGCTCTTGCAGTATGTACGAAGTCGGACTAAAAATGGAGTCAATTAGCTGCACAATAAATATTCTCCGTGGATTATATAATTTTACAATCTTTAATGTTGGGCGAGACAAGACAAATTACTTAATTGGTGAGATATCTCCCAACGTACTGTTAAGTCGGTTGTATATCCAAACTACATTTCTGACAGGAAATATAAACGACTTTAGAAATGAACTGTCTTCATATGCTTGCAATTATAATAGCTACAAGAGCCTGATATTTGTGAGTACAGAGTATCAACAGGCATTCAATCTGGTTGGAATGTTTCTACCATTCGACGCTTCCAGTGCAGTGGTGTATACTCTCTGTTTTATTTCTCTTGCGTGTTGTCTTGTGGCGATTTCTAAAATAGTGAAAGTTCAAGCCACAAATTCAGGAAGTGAAAGTAATGAGAAAGTAGTGAAAGTTCCTACTTTAGTATTTCTATTTCCGTTGAAGGTACTCCTTGAACAGGGAGATAGTACCGTAGTCTCAATGTGCCAGAAAATTGCAGTAGGAGGATTTTTCCTCATATTTTCCATGTTCTACCCAAGTTCCCTAATTGGAAATGAGTATAAAGGGCACCTCACCTCAACCATGACCTCATCTCCCGCCCCTCGGGTTCCGGATACTCTTGAGAAGCTGGTACTTAACAGCTCAATACCATATTATACAACAAGTGCTCACGGTGACGAATATGGTAAGCTCTATTCAACACTCACTGATATTGTGATGCCTGATCTCATCCAACAAACGCAAAATTCAGAAGAGGAAGAAAGCCATGTCACAAAATTTCTGCTCAAGTTTACCAGAAACGTGAAGTTTCTTCGGGAAGAGCCATTCAATATCATCTACAACATGAGTGCCGGTCTCCCAGTCAAAACGGCGTATGACGGATTACATCATTTTTCAAAGAGATTCGCACTCATCGATAGTGAACAGAGTTTGGGAGTATTTGTTCAGCTTCTCAGAAAATTTCTCAAAAAATACTGGATAATGCCAGTAGAAATTTCAAGACCGATTCACACAACTAATCTGTGGATGGGCATGAGAAATCGGGTTTTCAAGGTTTTTAATAGAGGGTTAGCTGCGCTGGTTGAGAGTGGAATATATGGTCGCTTTGTGAAATATATGTTGAAGTATGAAATCATGTTCTTGAATGAGATAATGTTTGCTAGGATGAAAAATAAGGGAAAAGAGCCTCAACTTGCAAGAGCTCTTTTGGAAGATTTAACATCCAGTCGACAGGGTGTAGATGACTTATCTGAGATCGTGATTGGAATTGGTAGTATTTGGCCAGTTTTTGTTGTTTTTGGCATTATGATCTTGTTATCTATAATAACTTATAGTGCGGAGCTCGTTTGTTACCACCAAAAAGTAACGACGGTTAAATCCTTAAACGAAGTATCATCATCACGAAGAATGATTTTGTGTGAAAGATTTCTCAAAAACTGTAGAAAAATATGGCCAGTTGCCAAAAATGCAATGTGCTGGAACCATTAAAGTTGTGCACTTTGCTTGGGTAATCGTCAGAAGCAATTGAATAACATTAAAAAGCTGATTGGAAATTTAAATGTTTAAAAATTTAAAAATAATCATGTCACTTAGGTATGAATTTTCATCATTTCTAAACACTATTACTTGCAAGCTGCTATATACACCAAAGTTTGAAGCGATTTCTGTCAGGACCTAATTATATAAATAATTCTCAACAATATTAATAGCATTTAAATTCAAGATTATCCTATTATTATCATGCATTTGTATTATCACCGAATTCAAGACTAAATAAAAAAAATAAAGAGCAGATTTAATATTCGCTTTCTTCAAATTTTGTTTTTTCCTTATTCAGCGACATAAATTAAGCGACGTCGTTTCCACCTTTTGTGACTTTTTTACACACCAAATATATTACTGGACTTTTCACGTAATTCACAGTGCCGTGATCACGCAAACACACATATACAATTTTTAAAGGAAATATATCAAGCCGCTGGCATATCGAAACATGTCGAATATTTTATTGGTATGATTTTGCAACAAGTGAGTGAGTAATAAACCTATACATCAAGAAATTGCTGTATTGTACTTGCTTATGATTTTTATTAAAAATTTACTTCAAGAACAGGAGCTGGAACAATCTTATCATTCGTGTCATAATTATGTAATAAGATTTACACAAACGAGGAAGAAGGATGCAATTGGACGAGTAGTTCAAACTCATGTTTGTACCGTATCGAAAAAAATTGGATTTCTTATCAATATTCATAGGGTGAAATTAGCCTCCATAAATAATTTTATTGCTACAATTACATGTTAGGTGATTAAAAGTGGTTGCATCTGGAGTATGGGTAAAAAAGTTGATATCACACTTATATAATACTAATATGAACTGTTTGGATCTCCCTGTTCAGGTACCCACTAGAATGAAGATTTACAGAAGACGTACGATGGCAGGCTTCAAAAATATGCAAACCCCATTGAGAAACGTAAAGACGTATCATATCCACTCCAAATTCATTTACCTAGTCCATCCATTTGCGCTTGAGAGAACACGGTCAGCATCAT
>JAQGAP010001739.1:0-18232 GCA_034697805.1 Orchesella bifasciata
GAACCTATTCGACATGATTTGGGATACATTGTTCCTGGAAAGAGTAAGTGCTTTGACTTTGAAATCTGGTTTTCTATGCATATGTATTAATGTAACTATAATAACTTGTCAATTCAGGTTACCAAACTATCCTACCTAGGGAAAAATCTGGCAATGTGGAAGTGACAGCTGAAATAAAGGGCTATCGAGACGAATATCTAAGGTCATATTCTATTAGGGCTCGTAAACTGGCACCACAATATGAAGACGAGAATGAGCTACGTCATTCCATGGATCTTCAACTAGTAGCAGATCTTTCAGTGGAACCTACAGTTGTTAATGTTTTTAATCATCCATCAGCAAAGGTAAGACTTTAACTTTGGACATGGCGATTTTAAATGCTTCATATATGTAGTAATGATTGAAGTCCTTTGGAAGTTGAGTGTTTGTTTACTTGTCATATTTGTCCTAATTATGGCTTTACGACACTGATCCTCTAGTTTGATATTCTATAGTCTCAATAATCTTTTCCATGTTTGCGTTTGCATGTGTTCAGGAAGATCCGAGCTCTGCTTCCTCACAATCGTAGCATATGTGGCCAAAAATGTTCATCAATTGATGACCGCACCATTTCTTATTTCTGT
Source organism: Orchesella bifasciata (assembly GCA_034697805.1). Lineage (NCBI taxonomy): Eukaryota > Metazoa > Arthropoda > Collembola > Entomobryomorpha > Orchesellidae > Orchesella > Orchesella bifasciata. The sequence continues at coordinate 624 of JAQGAP010001739.1, forward strand.
GTATTGCTGTTGACTATTACATTTAACTTTTGCTTCAATTTCAATAGTTTGCTAATGTTGCAATTGCATGTTTGTGTCATGTGTCATATATGTTCCGCTTTATATAACGTGCATGGTCATGTCACACCGTGCCGAAAGGTGTTGAATAAAAGGCTTAATGTATTGATTTATAAACCAAAGCACATCATCATATATTTTAAAAACAAAAGCTATTCTGAGTTTCATTTCAATTTAAATCGCAAAACTTCTTGAATGCACTTAACTTAAACTTTTTACTCGGTCATCACAACACTAAGAAGGTATTACAATTATGTACTTGTAGTTTTACAAGTACATACTATATATTTTTATATTTATACAGTTATTTTGGTATAGTATTATGATTAAGATGGAATCATGGTCGAATAACAACGTATAAAACGAAAAAAGCTGGTGCAATTGGGCTTTTTTTAAATTATTGGCTTTACAGATGCTATATGCTATATTGCTTTATATAATGGACTGGGGAATTACTTATAGTTTGATACTTTACTTTACTAATGGCAATTTCGTTGTTGTAGGCGTACGTGCAAATCCAAAATGGCTCCGGTCATTTCGAAGTGGATACTGGCAATACTTCCGTCGTAGATGTGGTTTATCTGGAATCCAATAAGACCCTGGTAATTCAGCCCTTAGCTCAAGGAAGTGTGAAAATAAAGATCCGGGATAGGTGTATAACTTCCAAGACTGACGCGGAGGTAGCAGTTGACGTTAACGGAGTTGGATTTATACAAGTAGATGTGGAAGACGAAATTAAACTTGGGGATGAAACAACTATGCAAGTTTCTGTGTACGACTTTGCACGTAATATTTTGAAACCTGAGATGCTAAAGCTCGTCCGACTTCAACTTCATGCGCCCAAGTCGGAAGTATTACAAATTACACAGCTGCCAACTTCCAAACCGGAGAATTTTCTTCGCTTCAATGTGAAAGGGAAAGCACTTGGGGAAGCCACTATTGCGTTTTCAGCTGACGGACACGAAGAAATCATGGGCGTTGGAAGTATCAAATCAATTCCAAAAACGATATCAGTGTTCCCTCCATTGAAGCTCTCTCCAAGTCGCATGACAATGTTGATAGGATCTGTTTATCAGATCATGTCTTACGGTGGACCTCAAACCAACTCTCAACTTCAGTTTACCACTGGTTAGTTTTTACTCGTGAAACAATATTTGATCGTGAACTTTTTACACTTTCATGTACATGATGAGGCGAAAAAACACTTCAACGTTTAAGATTTGTAACTTTAATTTTACTAGAAACTGACGAGACAATTCAGGTTTCTAGCAGTGGGCTAGTAACAGGAAAAGTTGTTGGAAAAACGAAAATCCATGGTCGTTCAGTAGACATTACAACGAAAAAGCTTTATTCTGAAGATCATGTAGAAGTTGAAGTTGTTAATCTGAAAGGAATCCGAATCGTTAGCCCATTAACCCACATTCTCAATAACGAGAGGATGCCATTGCGAGCCGTAGGTTTAACCGACGGTCAGGACATAGACACTTCTCTTTTGCTTGGAGCTGCTTCTGCAATAATGACATTTGATTGGTCTTCCAGTAATACAGAGTGTGGCGAGCTAGTCCACCCATTTCAGGTAACCAACAATCAATCTAATCATTGAAACATTATATTATATTATACTTACATTCCTAGAGAAATGTTTTTTAATTAAATCGAAATACTGAATACAACCTTAATGTCACTATAGGTAAATGGATATAATCCACCTTCTGGAGACCAAGCTCAATTACAATTTCATGCTAGACGACCTGGTACAACCACAATAAAGCTAACCGTAGTTTTTGCGAAAAAGAAGTTCACCGCAGCAGTAGATATATCGGTAACTTGTAAAACTGTTAGATTCGTTGCTCACAATCTGTTATTCACATGTCTTATTTTCTTAAAAATGTTTTTCATTCATTCTTTTAAGGTGACAGATCAAATGATTCTTCTTAACCACCCGCAAACTGGGCCTTCAATCTTGATGACACCAAACTCAGAAATCAGTCTTAAAACTAACAAAGACAGTGATGCGCTGGTTTCTTACACAATACAATGTGCAAAAGATCCTAAAGTTGCAGACAGGGCCATTGTCGCTGTTGATGGAAACGGTGTAGTTCGTTCGAACGATTTGATTGGTCAAGCAGTCATTCTTGTTAATGCTGTTGAAAATTTTGGATTAGTTCAGTCCAAAACAGTGATTGTTGAGGTAAGTTTAAAGTTGTTGCAGCTTATTAGTGTAATCGTTAAACGTGTATAGCTATTTCAAATAACTGCGAGCTGCAATCTTCTTTTAGGTTAAACGAGTAAGTTACATTATGGCGAGCCCGTTTCTGCCTGTTAACTTCAGCAATAAACAATTGAAAGTTCTTCCCAGAGGCATTCCAGTTTATATAACAACTACGTTTCATGACAATACCGGACGTCCATTCAATTCTGTAAGCCACACAACAAAGTCACGACCTAACCGTTTTGACGCTATCCAAATTGATGCAGAACCAAGCAACCACACATATAAAGTTTCCACAATAAGCGAGGATCGCGTTTCTATCAAAATTCTTGATGAAAGCAGTAGTCAACTTGTGGATTATCTTAGTTTTTCCGTGGGGGAAGCTATTGAACCAAAACTGGTATGTAAAATATAATTATGTTCAATCGTGAAATTGGCTTTCCAGGACCAAAAATAGTAATAATATATTTACCTATGAACGTAGCCTATGAACACTTTGAATGTTGGCGATATCGTTTGCTTCACCTGTGGCCTTGTTGCATCACGATCCGCATCGGTTGATGGGAAATGGAGCTCTAATCCACCAAAATCATTGTCCATTAATTCGAAGACTGGAGTTGGCGTCGCTCTCGCATCTGGACAAGTTGTCGTAACTTATGAAGTTGACGGCATTGTGTTGCACTCTCAAAGCATTTATATTCATGGATTGACGAAGGTATTGCCCTGCTCTCTTTGTTGAGGGAAAGCCATAAAATAAATATTATTGAGAGAAATGATATCGGTATAAATTATTTATAATATTTTCATTTTCAGATTGGACTTTTCAAACCTACTCAAATAGTCGTCTCAAACAACAGCACGGCGATTGGTACAAAGCTTGACATCCCTGTAACGCTTGATGATCAGGGTATAAGTATCATCGGCACTAATTGCTCCGAGTATTTGCTGGAAACTTTGGATGCACCGTTCTCGTGTGATTTGGCATTCGATAATCCCGATGTCAAAGTTAAAATTACTGAATTATTCACTGTCAGTCCAGTGTTCCTGAGAAGCCACGGTACTTTTACAATTAACTGTTGTGTTGTGATAAACCGAATTACTGTTTGTATGTTGTCATAATGTTGAACTAAATTAACAACTCTTTGCAGGTCGGTTTGTTTGTAGAATCATCCAAACTGAAAATCAGAAGTCGTTGCTCCGATCTAGTGTAATTAATTCAAAATTGAATTTGTTGGCGAAGCTGAACAATGATGCTGTAGAGCCACATCTGAAAACTACAACTGCACGTAATAGTTTGTTTTGACTGATTTTAAAATAAAATGATGATTATCGGATTTCAATTTTTTAAAGCACACGTACTTTTAAACAGGTTATGGAGTGCAATCTTCACCGGTCTCTGTCAAGTTTAATCCTGCTGTTTATCTCCATACTCCGGAACTTGTATTGACAACGGATACACAGTCGGGTAGCATCATTATAACAGGATTGAAACCTATTTTGGATGATATCATGGTAAGGATTCTGCTGACATATTCCATTCAATTGAATTGTTGATTTGTTCGTTTATTTAGTGAATGTCAATCAATATTAATCCTTTTCTGTAACTTGTTTCATTCATTGATAGGTTATAGCCAGCCAAGACGAATATCTACACATCAGTCAACCCACGATTGACAGATCTCCAGCTTACAATAAACATATATTGGAAATGCCAGCGAACGTTATAGAAGGATCGCAAACTTATAGTTATCATGTGAGGCTCAACAGTAGGTTCTGGTATTCTGGACTCAGCTCTGATGAACGACTAACTGTCAAAATTTACAGCTCTCGCACGGAGCAAACCTTAGAGGTCTGTTTACTTTAGAGATTTTTCACGTATTATTTTGAAGATGTTGTGATCAATTTATCAATTCGTCTTTGAATTTAGATACCGGTTAAAATCAAGATTGTATCAGGACCTGAAATGAGTGCTGACAGAGACGGCTTGCTGGGATATCTGAGTTACCTTACGCACCTCGTGTATGTCACCGTTATGGTTCCGCTACTGGGATTAATTATTCTTATCGTACTGGCGATCGGTAAGTCTTGTTTGTCGCTGTTGTTTAAGCACATATAATAAACGACAAGCAATTTAATTTCTGTTCTCATATTCAAGGTTATCGTCAGTACAATCAGAAGAAATCAGGAGCCACTTCCACCAACACAGCAGTATTTGTGACTAATCCGCAGTTTCACGGTTCGCCACATCGATACGCTCCCACACCACCCGGTTCAGCTAGCTTTTCTGGAACTCCAGGAAGTGGAGATATGCACAGAGGACAAGGTAATTTCCATTCCAATGAAATTTTTCGTTTTGGTACACGCTTAGCTTATTACCAGAGTATTAAAGGTATGGAAATGTTATCTTTGTAGGAGATGGACCTCAAACTCCACGTCTAAGACTGTTCTCTGCGCAAGACACTGGATATTTTGGAAGCCCAAAATAACTGAATTGAGACTTAATTAGGTTAAATATTGATATAAGAACTCACTTTACGATTTTTCTTTGTTCTTTAATTTCTCAACAAAAGATTTTCTGTCCCATCGATCAACTGTTTCTTATTTTCTGTAACCTTTCTGTAAATTGACGAATAGAAGACTGTTCATTATTTCAAATAGATTAAGTACCTAATGTAAGAATTTTGTTAAAAAATGATTATTTCGCGATGTATGTAGCTATGTTTGACTTCCCTGTACCAAACCATAGTTAGAGGTTCATGTAAACTTGTTCTCATTCATTTGCATTTAATAGTCAAGAAATGCAGGTTGTCATTTCAGGTCAGGGATTCTCTTAAGTTATGTCATCATCATCACTCATTATAATACTTGTTGATAATAAAAGTTTTGTTGTAAAGGTATTCATAGTTAAAATTAAACCGTAATGATGTACTTTGTGATACCAATAATACCTGTTGTATAATGAAATAAATTGATTGTTTTCATATATTTTTGAAACCAAAATAGATAAATCTTCCGTCAGTTGTCTGTCTTCATTCATTTGCAGAATGTCGCGTTCCGAAAAATCTCTCCAAAACTAGTTAAAAGACAAAGTTCAAGTCATAGAGCAAGCTAATGAGGGCACTTCACCCCATATACTTTCAAACTGAGGACGTTCTGCATTTTCATTGGTTGATTTTACACTCGGCTTGGCTTGGGTTATCTCCTATTCAGTGTGTGTAACTTGTTTAGGATTTGGGCTTGTGTATATTTTGGAATACAGATACTACGTTGCACTTATACTATAGCTTTGCTGGCTAAAACCAAAATAGACTGACGGATGTGCCGGAAAAGAGTATTTCTGAGATTTTAGAGGACAAACGTACAACAAAACATATAAATCAGTCTTTAAAAATTTGATCAGTTGTTTCATTGTCCGTAGTAAACGTTTGTAGCTTGTTTGTGTGCTTTTACAGTTATCTATCGTTAGTTGAGGTGAGTATTACATGGTTTATATCTTTAATTTAATCTGATGAAAGTTTTACTTTCCAACATTCAACTAAACTTTTCAAGATCAAAGATTCTCCTGGGTTGTTGCAAGTAGAATTTCAAATGCGATGATAGGAAAGCAACTAGTTATTTAACGTGTTAACATTAGTGATTGCTAGTAAAACTAACTCTTGATTGACTCTCTAGGATAACATGATAATGTGGTTAAACGTTTCACTTGTATCACAATCATCTTGTTTACAATTTTATTGAGGATTCATGTAGAGTGAGATAAGCACAAAGAAAGTTGCTTTCAGCAGTCCGTCAACAGTGGATAGTTAGCATTTCGCATTCTTGTTTGGAAACGCAAGTTTGCAAATACAATTGCAATATTGCAAATGTAAGTGCTCAAACTAATGTCAGGTTGATGATAATTTTTTTTAACAGAATGGACCGTGGAAGATCTCGCGGGGGTCGTAAGGAGGAAAATCCTTCCAGGTCGAGAAGTAGATCCAGGTCGCGTGGCAGGGAGCGTAGCAGAGAGAGACCTGCGGGAGCTCGTTTAGCTGATAAGCGAGTTTACATTTCCAACATTCCGTATGATTCTCGGTGGCAAGATATTAAGGATTTGTTTCGCAAAGAAGGTACATAATCAGTTGACTTCATATTACTTAATTGCACCACATACCACATTCAACATATTTGTTGTATAATACAAGCATATAAATCATGTCACAATGTTTATACTAATTTCTTGAGTTATTAAATTAGTATTAAGGTATAATGAAAATTGCGTTAATTGACATCAAAAATGTGTTTTTTTTTTCAGTCGGAGAAGTTGCGTTCGTTGAACTTTTTAATGATGAAAGTGACAAACCACGAGGTTGTGGAATTATCGAATTCGAAAATGCTCCAACAGCTAAGAAAGCCATTGAGAAGATGCATCGTTACGAGTTAGGTGGGAGGAAAATTGTGGTTAAGGAGGTTAGTTGGTGTCGAATGACACTCTTTTTTTTCTTAGATTCTGGATTAGTTCTTTCTTTCTTATTATTTCTAAATATAATAATAATAATTATTAGGATTATGACGTGGAACGTGATAAGACTGGCAGAATTATAACTGGTACTAACCGTAATAAGGATGAACGCGGTGGTGGCGAGAGGGATAGGTCTCGTGACCGAGTACTCAGAGATCGCCTTGATAGAGATTGGGACCGAGATGATCAAGGTCAGGGGCAGGGACAAGGTCAAGGACAAGGACAAGGAGGCGGAAAATATGGCAACACCTATGGGCTAAGTCAGCAGTTTTTGGAATCTCTTGGGATTGAGGGAGGTTTAATCCCAAAAGTTTTCGTCAGCAATGTAAATTACATATTTTAATTTCTCTAATCTATTTCACATTTGTTACAATGTGTCAATTAATCATTTTAAAACATTTTTTCATAAGCTGGACTTCCGTGTTGATGAGAAAAAATTGAAAGAAGTCTTTCGATTGGCTGGTCGTGTGTTGGAAGTTGACTTGAACCGTGACAAGGATGGGAAGAGCAGGGGACATGGTGTGATTGAATTTGAACATCCAGTTGAAGCTGTTCAAGCTATTTGTATGTCATGTTTTATTTGAGTTTATAACAATGGTAGAGTTTTTAAGTCATGTTGTTGTGTATTATATTTGTATGCTGTTGTGATGTTTACAGCTATGTTTAACAACCAACAACTTTACGAACGACGAATGCACGTAAAAATGGATCGTCTTGCCGATCCTCTTGCTGATTTAGCTAAAAATAGACTGCCCGATGGTTTGAAAGGAATCGGAATGGGGCTTGGTGTTAACGGTCAGCCTTTAGTGGATGTGTCTAGTAAGAAACTATATTTAAAAGTGTTTTGTTAATTGCTAAATCAGTGTCACCAACACTGGATGATTTTGGGTACATGATTTTGCAGAGGACTTAAATAAGCTGTTCATTTTATTGCAGGAAACCTCCCAGCAGGAAACACTAGCTCCAATGTAAACACAGTTTTAGGTTCCAATGGAGGAGTTTCAAACCAAGCTGCAAACACCTTGGCCACGTCTATGAATACTTTAGCTGCAATGAATGTTAACCCAGCTAACTTTGGAAATCTTGCATCCATTATGTCAACACCTCAAGGTTTGGATGCATTGGGAAACATTGGAGCACCGACAGCCGCTGCAATGAATGCTGCAGCTGCGGCAGCTAATGCATTTGGTGTTGCAGGTATGAATCCAATGGGCGCATTAAATGCTCCAGGTGGGCAGTTTGGGAATCTTGGTGGCGGAGCAAACTCAGCTTTAGCTGCAGCGATGCAAAACGTTGGAAACTTAGGCGGTATGCAGGGTAATCCTGGTGGAAATAACCCAATGAGCCTGATGGGCTCTGCTGGAGGACAAATCGGTACTCCTTCTGGAATGAGCGGAGCTGGAATTTCTGCTGCATCTACACCAAACACCCAGCAATCGCCATTTCAGACGTATGTTGTCCTGATGAATTTAAATAAAACGCTTACTAATATTTAATGCCATCTTAAATGTTTTATTGAACCTAAACGTATAATTAATTATGATTGCTTTGAAAATCAGGAACCCTGGTGGTGCCATTCAAGGTGGTGGGCAAGGTGGGTTAGGCATGCGTGAAATGGACTATGGTTATTCAACCTCTGTATACTCCACCCCTAGCAGCAATTACGGTGGATCCAAGTCAAACTATGGGAATGGAGTATCTGGTGGAAATGTCAACGTCAGTAGTGGTCAAGCCAGTGTCCCTTCTAACACTGTTATAGTGGCTAATGTATGTCATTTCATTTACGCATCATTATTATTTATTTAAATGTGTTCTTTGTTCATACTTTAATTAATTAAAATGTGATTTTTACAGCTGCCGCCAACTTGCACATGGCAAATGTTGAAGACGAAATTCCGCGAATGCGGGGAAGTCGTATTTGCGGAGATGCGGGACAAAAGTACGGGGATTGTTCGATTTGCAACGGAGAGAGACGCCGAACGAGCAGTGAAGGTGTTTGACCAGTCTCGTGTTGACGGAAGAATCGTAGAAGTCAGATTTTTGTAAACTTCTCTCTTACTTCTGCAACGGAGATACAAAGGTAATTTTTTGGTTTCTTTGCTGCTACTAACTACTTGTTCATAGTGTAGTGAGAATTTTGATGAGCTTGATTCAGGGTGTGGAAGGACCTTAAGAAGACGTCCTGTAGGTTTCTTTGGGGTTTACGTTTTTGCCGGGATGTAATAGTCACAATCGGATTGATAATGCTGAAACGAGATATGCTTTCTCCATATCTTTGTTTTCAGTTATTATGATCATGCCTTATGCCTTTTGGGTTTGTCGACTGTACAAAAGTACATTTCTGCGAATACTTTTACCGGTTTTCTCAGTCGAGTCGGGAGGGGGTTATGTTCTCTAATTGTTTTAACGAATCGTAACTGAATTGTTCTGTCTCTCCATTCCAATCCACAGGATATTGGGGTCTCCACTTTTTCCACCACTTGTCGTCGATTCTTCAGTTTTTGGTTCACGTTTCGTCTGCAAAATCTGAAACCACAAAGGATTTAGGATAGATTTTAATTTTAATTTTATCATTGGAGGTTAAATACTTTCCATATGTATAGGTAAACTCCAAAGTTACGTGTTGCTCGTTTACCTCTAAAATATTAATTTTATTTAACAATTACGAGATAACTAGTTCTCTGAGATAAGGAGTTAGTTAATTTAACGATGATTACTTGAAAGAATTTTAACTGCATACCATACTTCCAATTTCATCATCATTCATGGATGATCTATATATTTAACGTGGAAATAAAAATGAATTGTTATTTAGTATTTCGCTTAATAATCTGTGTGCGTACGTGCGAGAATCTTGAATCGAACAGGTTAAATTTTTAGTTTTGACAGTTTTAGAAGAAATGGTTTGAGTGAGAGCTTTGATGCAGCTATTCAGCTATTTATTAGTGATAATCATGTCTTAATAACAATAACATCACGGTGATGTCATCACCCATTATTATGATCATGTATTAGCAATCATTGAAGAGTTTGCTCTGTTTCATATAATTATTATTAGACACTTAAAGGCGGAGAAGTATGTAACAGAGTTGTTAGGGAAGGTTGCATACAGTCTCATTGATATTGATTTGATACTATTCATTGTTTGGAGAAGGAAGTAGGGTTTGTCTGGTTTTACATTCATCATGTAGTTTGCAGTTTCTTTTCAGTTGCATGTATAAGAACGAATATGTAGTAGCTTTGCAAAGGTGGTTTTTCTGATACGTTCTCCTTTAATCAGCTCGGATCAATGTTTCAACTGAATGGAAAAGGCATCCTCACTCGTGTTCACCAAACATTTCAGCTATTTTGAAACGGCTAAAAGGGAGGAGTATTTAACAGATAATTCAAGGTTGATTAGATAGTTAACATCCTTCCATGTAGTAAGCTAATGTGCTAGCTAATTAGACGGTTTATCGAGGAGTTTGGATTGGAAAGCTGGAGATTGATGTTACACCTGAAGAAAATTAGCAGCCCAAATTGCGGCCAAGCTTTTGATGGAATCTGGATGGATGCTCAAGACGACTAAACCGAAACTAAGGCACTCTAAATTTGAAGGAGAACGAGTTCAAGGAGTCCCAAGTGTTCTGCATTCAATGCAAGGTTCTGATTCAAGATGGGAAAATTGCATTCGGGCCGGTCTGCGAGGATGACGATGTTGAATATTTGATGCATTCTTTGCTACTGCAGTTTTAGAACACTGAAGATATCAATGTCAGTACACCAATGTGTAGAACATGGTGACTGTAAAAGGAAGGAAGATGAAATTCAATTCGTAGATCCTGTTCTCGTTGGGGGTTTGATCAGTTTCACCAGTAAGGTAAGCGTCTCTACTTCAAACTTCAAAGGTTTTATCTTAATCGTCTTATCTGAATATGGCGTCATTCAACTCAAAACTTGATTTCATAAAGTATGAATTTTTCAAGTGGTATATGGGATACAGGAGCTTTATTTTGGAACGGCAGATTAGTTGTTTGAAATTGCGAGGACAAGGAGGTGGCCTATTCCGATGATCGCAATATCGGAAAGGTAAAGCTTATGAAATCGCGTAGTGCAAATGCGAAATTCAACTTTTGAATTCATTCATCACTGGTATGTTAAGGTTTGCATACTGCTATGACTTTGCTTGTGCCAACCATAACGAGGGGTAGCAAAACAAGCATATAGAAATTAAAAAGTTAGCTCCTACATGATACCTTCCATTCCAAAATCATCTTTCATCGTCAATCGTATACAATGGACAAATGAGTAAGAAAGCCACATTATCACATGTATGCACTCTGAGAAAGTGAAAATATCACATAACACAAAGAAGATCGTTTTGTAGGAGCTTGAATTAAAAAGGGATGGAAGTTCCATCATGGAATAATATGGGTTATATATGGTATGCTGTAAAATGTATAGGATTCTATACATATGAAATTGTTAGGTTGAAGTTGAGTACATGTTATGTAAGCAGGGCTCAGGCTCACTTCTTTTACAGATTTGTGTGTGGTGATGTACCGTGCCGTTATGTATCAGACTGGCATCACTTCTGTATATTATGCAATATACAGATCTTTATAATACATTGATGTAGACGTAATTTATTTGCTGTCTACCAAATGTTATGTCCACTTTTGGTTTGATATTGTATTGCAGTACACCTCTGCATTCGTGTTCTAATTAAACGAGTTGGCGTGTCAAAGATAAATATGTAAACGAAGGTCCTCATGCAATATTTTTGTACTAGTCAAATATGATTAATTGAAGTGATCGTACAGCAGTACAGAACTGTCTACTTTGGAACAGTCAACAGTTTTTGTGGAATATCCAGATTTCTTTACCGCCTTAGCTGGTTGTTTATAGTTCGGAAGTTTCTTGCAATCACAGGATAAGTGTATTAAGATTTGCAAGCAAGTAGTATGGATAGTATTATCAGAGCGATGCCCAAAGTGGTACGGGGGTCTTTTGTAGTTAAACTTAAACATTCATTGGCTATCGAAGTACTATTACCTCATTTTATAATTCCTGTAATTTCTCATCTTCTATAAATGCCTTTGAACATTCCAGGAGTTACATGCTCATTTGAATGGGTCTATAAGTGACAAGCTTTTGGAGCACATAAAGACAATTTCAGACTGTAAGCTTTTCTGCCTTTCGGAATTTCGTAACCTTCTTCTTGGAGCTTCATGAATTTTACACGCTTCATGATTTCACCCAGATTCAGATGGATGTGAACCTGAAGTGTTTCCACCTATCGATTCCAGTGGGGTTTTGTTGGATCCCATCAATCATTCTGTGGATGCAGTAGATGATGGCAAACAGTCAGACACCAGAAGAAGTTTAAAGGAGTAACGTTTATGAGAATTTATGAGGCTCATATAAAATATTTCAGTTATGATAGCACTGTTACATGTATGACATTTTTTCAAAGGTGCTGGAATTCATTTGCTAAAATACACGAAGTTATTCGAACACCACGAGCTCTTTATGTGGCTACCATTAATGTTATTGCCGAGTTTTCAAAGGATAATGTAATCTACTTAGAGTTGAGGACGGGTCCTAAGAAAGTTCACAGCATTCCGTCAAAGTTATCATATATAGAATCCGTTGTGAAAGGAATAACGTAAGATGCTACCAGGTTCCTGTTGAAATCAACAAGTCGTTTGACGCAACGATATTTTGCTTTCTAGATTGATTTTAAGCATGAAGCTTTCTGTTGTTTTATAAGGGATGCTCAAAACCGATTTCCCATCGTAGTGAAGCTCTTAATAAGCGTGGATAGAAAAAATGGAGAACAAGAAGCACTTGAAACGGTTGAACTATCAGCTATTGTAGCTGCAAAGTATCCTGATATTGTAGTTGGGATTGATGTGAGTGGGGATCCAAACTTTGGAAATTCAAATTGGATTGTTAACGTCATGGGAGAAGCTAGAAGAAAAGGATTTAAAATTAGTTGTCATCTTCCAGAGGTTTCAATGTTTACTGACTTGAATACTGAATGCTTCAATGTTTTAAAATATTTTATGTATACATTATTTATATAGCCTTGTGACTGATCCAAACTATATTACAGGAGAAATGTTATAATTGATTCAGAAATGAAATGTGTGTAGATTGTCAACCCTGACGAAGCAATAGCTTTCTTGGAGTTTGGTCCTGAACGTTTGGGCCATGGTCAATTCCTCCACCCGTTGTACGGTGGAACCACAGAATTATGGGAGCTGACAACACGAAAACGGATTCCTATTGGTAATAATTTACAGCGTTAAGCTAGAAAATACATTTAGAACAAATTATGTCACCATTTTGAATAACAGTCCCTTTCGTGAGTGGAGTGACTGATTCAAGATTGTCTAATGCATAAAAGTTATTTTGTTTGTAGAAACATGTATATCGTCGAATCTTGTTAGTGGTGTGGCTGTTTCTGTGGAGGATCACATTGTAAAAATTTTTCAGAAAGAATCTCTGCCATACTTGATATGTGTAAGATTATGTTGGCCATTCATTCATACAACGTAATTAACTTGTTGAACTATTGATTGATATTCAGATTTATTAACTGTGTTTCTTTAGACGGATGACATGGGGGTATTCGGAACCACGCTCAGCAATGAATTCAGGAAACTACTAACTGTAGTGGAGCTAAATTTTCAGCAAATTCGAAACTTGTGTTTGGACGCAGTTGCGCACTCTTTTGCAAGTACAGTAGAGAAAGAAAGATTAAATACAATAATCCAGAAGTGGTGGCTTGATGTTGATTGTAAATCATCGCAAGGCCAGTAATCGCGTTTCATAATAAAAACGGAAGTAGAATACGGAAACTCAATAATTATTGCCTCTTTTATTTCTCTATTAACCATTTTACATGTCACTTAGTCAATTACATTTTCCTCATCTCCAACCGAAATATATATCACATACTTTACCACAACTTCTAATAAAACAATCGATTACTTTCTTTAGCTCATTTTCAATATGAATATGTACAACTAAACAGCTTTAATCGCTAGTTGTTAAAAAGTTTCATGCAAACTCTCATTCCGCATAACAAAGGGGTGTGAGTTTATGTATCACTACTAAATCGTAGTTTCTTTGTTATAAGGTTCGCAGCTACTAAAATTATATTTTTCTATTGCGTTTATGTATGTAATGGCTCAGTATATTTATATGCCGGATTCCCTTCGAAAAGTACATATTTAAAAAATTTACGACGTGATAATACCCATATGTTGCACTTTATCACGGTTTTGTTTGACTGTTGACACCACAGCATCATGGAGAAAATGGCCCTGTTGTTTGATTTTCAAAAGCAGATTACGGGTGACGTAAGGTACACACGCGAATGCGCAGTATGAACAAAAAATAACAACCAAAGTTTGATAAGATCAACAACCTATCTTTCACTAGCTGCTAAATTCACATGAATCACATTAATTAGAAGGCTTCAGTTCTGTGAGATACGCAGTCACTAATAAAATAATATGTACATACTTCGTCGGAGTAAACCTCGTAGTTAAGAAAAAATACGAAAGTAAAGCAGGTTCTGATAGTTTGACTGAGACTGCAAATTAAAAGGCTACAACATTCGAAATTAAGGTGAATTTCGTTTGAAAAGTTGAAACTTTCATTCCAACAATCACTGACTTTTGCATAACCATATATTTTTAATGTTAAGTTTTACCATTTAAATTCTGCACGAATTACTTGGTAGAAGTATACAAAAGAACAAAGTTAAGAAGGAAGATCACCAATTCACACGTTATTAATGATTACAGAGTCTAGAAGGCGTCAAAAATGTATAAAATACTATGTTCCTGTCTTATAGGATTAAATTCTTAACTCTCCATTCAAAATTGGCTTGATTGCCATGATTTACTCAACAAATCTATTACCAAAGCTGCGGTTATTTACATATTAGTTTCTAATTGACTACGAAATACATAATAGAATAGGTTAAGTCTTATATATCTCCAAGCGTTGTGGGTCATACATACTTCTATTACTTAATTATTAGTGAAGTTGGATAAACGACTCCAACGTTGCAGGTACCAGTCCTTCAAATTTTATTTTGTGCCGGGAAACGACCTGAGCTGCAAGGCATTTCAAGGTTATATGTGGCATGGGGTCTACCAAACTACGAAGTTTCTCTTTGGCTAAATCTTCAAATGTGTGGTTATTATCGTTCTTTTGATCCATGTGAGCACCATTTCGAAGAAGTGTTTGAACCAATTCTACGGAACAGGATTTCGGGTCAGCAGCAATATGTATAGGTGTATTGCCCTCGTCGTCTCGGGCATTCACATCCGCCCCCACGCTCACTAGGAAGTCGACGGTCTGCAAAAGTAATAAAAAAAATTACATCATATATCTGACAAATGTCAACTCATGTAAACATCTTCCCAAACTGGAACAAATTTTGCCACAAATTATGTCACCCAAACGGTGTAATTGATTTCAAATCAGAGAAAGCTTAAATCAAAAGGAACCTAAACCTCATCTTGACTTGAACATCATGAGCATGACTTCTTACATGTAAGAAAAGAAATGGGTTGAGAGGCTGCACGCTTATATTCTTTACTCAAAACTTAAATTACGCCTCATCCTTAACGAGTTACATGAAATGCACACATGAAACCCAGCTGGATCATTATGACATGCAAAAGCTCAAAACATTTCTCCTACCACTACACTTTGGGATTCACTTCCGGATATTTAAGTACATACATACTACACAGACAATATACAGCTTCAGGTGTGAACATACAAACGTATACAAACACGCAGAAGTTGCATATGGCAAAACTTGAAACGCGTCTCTTCAAGTCATTTTACGGAGCCTTTCCTGTATTAACCGTGCCATGTCTAGGAGGAACCAACACGTCTGTACTGCGTTGACTTCCTTTCTCTGAAAGCTTTGAATAGTTGCCAAAATGTTTCATGGGACTTCCCTGTTGCTGTTGTATGCTATCCCAACACCCGCTGAAGTTATATTTATCTTTTTCGCATCAGATAAACAGTTCCAAACGGATACAATAACCAAGTCATCTGATAAATGTTCCAAACAAGCTAACTCTTCGTTAGAGTAAAAAACAAAGACGTGACTATGCATATCGTACTCAACAAGTGCAACGTAGAAAAAACTACGTCCAACCTAAAAATGTCTTTGTTCTTTGGTAATTATACAATCGTACAGCGTCATTTTTGCAAATGCCTTGGATTCATGCAACATGCGAGCATCACCACAACAAATGGAGACAAAGAATTTCGTTTGGTATGCCGAACGACATCATCATTTCAAATGTTCTCACAAATAAATAAAACTTACTTTTGGGGAAGGGAAAATTTTCATCGAAAATCTACCAACACTTGAGTTTTGAGATGATGCGATATGAAGTAAGCTCCAACCTCCTGACCCTCTTGGATTGGATTTTATTAATTCATACGCAGTCTGCAAAACGTAAAACATTCAGTTCAATCATCCATTAAACAAATGGGCTGTAATAGTTTATACAGCCATAAATTTATTTTTTACGACTTACCTTACGAAATTTGAATTCTTCTCTTTCAGCTTTTTTCAATGATAAGAGGACCGTTAAAATTTGCAAACTAATGACTAACAGACGATGAAAAGAAACCAAATCTCTATGTTTTCCACCGACTTTATCTGCTGTTTTCATTGATACCTCAATCTAAAAGAAAGTTGATATATCAGCATTTATTGAGTCGTCAACAACATTAAATGTAGGATGGGTGGGATGAATGACCCATGAATCACAAATTGAATGACTGATGGTGTCACTTACTTCACGGACAGCCTTCCAGAAAATCACATACGCATCATCAAACTTCAATGCTGGCATAGGGTAGAACGTATTTTTCTTATCCCCCATCATGAACCAAAACAACTCAGCGAAAGAGAGAAATGATCCCTGAGTGAGAGGGCTTAGTGGTTCCAACATCCTCTGAAATAAACAAGGTTATTGTACTTATCGACTCTACACCTTCTTACAAATGAAAAATAACAGTCTTCCCGGTATAAGACAACAGAATGCAAAAAAAATAATAATAGCAAATTCTTCATGCATCTTTGTAAGTTCAAAAACCACGTTATATTATGGCAACTTGACAAGTTATACACAGCTACAGAATTATTCAAGATGTGCACAAATATTTGGTTGCACTGTTATGTAATCTACCTACAGCAATGATGTTTGGGCAAGCTAAAAATAAAGAATGTTCCTAATATCTATGCAGGACTATATGGTGTGTATGTAAGTGCTTCAGATTTTTTCACTTCCGCTTTATTACCTGTTGCATGTTCAGGGCATACATCCACAAAGCTATACATCTATCAAACTGTCCAGCGTCTGCATACACAGCTCCTCTGTATCGAATATAATATGACGTATCGGGATGAGCAGGTCCAAGCACTCTCTCACGTATCATAAGTGACTGAAATTAGGAACCACGCAAAAATATTATGATAAACCAAGTACAAGGACCGACATGACAAGATTTATTACTTATTTAAAAAAAACAGACCTGCATTCTCATTTCGTCTGGATCAGATATCAGTTCGTCCAACTCTTCATATTTGTCTACCTCTCTTCTTCCTTCATATACGGGAGACGCTTTTTCCGGTTTTGGAAATACTAGTTGGCCACAGCGATACCTAAAGAAAGCAAAAATGTTTTTAAACTATAAACACATGCGAGCATTTCATTGTCACAACGCATTAGTTGATGTTGCTGATTTATTTTTAAAACATGCTGCCGCAGACACCACTCTAATTGACTTAAAATAACCTTCAAAAGC
>JAQGAP010001740.1:0-18215 GCA_034697805.1 Orchesella bifasciata
TTATTAGTATTACTACTGCCACTACCACATTGCTTGATGATCATCGTGCGGTTGATGAGAAATGAGGAAAAGTTCTGAAAAAGAAGGAAAACTCCACCCGTTTCATCATAGCTCACTGCAAACAAAATAGAGTACTGAAACCTTTTGAATAATCAAAATGGCATACATACATACGTGTTATTATTATGCGTGCACAACATTTTATTTAGGGGTGTATGGAACATATATGAATATACATTTTCCTGGTAGTGAAGCCACTCACGTGTCCATTAATCTGATAAAAATCGCAAATTTTCTCCCGTAAAGAATGGCTGATGCTTTTCAAAAGGGAGCAAGATAAAAATGTCAGTTTTTGGGAAAACTGTAAGTGACGCTTCTTCGTCAACAGAATTATGAGGATGAAACAAAAAATCAACGAGTAAATCCCATCGTCATCGACATCAGCAATTAGTCTGTACAGTTCCGCATGGTAATTTTGTTTTCTTTCTTCGGCCTCCTCTCTCAAATTCAACTTCCCATTTCATTCTCAACAAAAGTTGTAGTTGTATGTATTGTTTGAAAAGATTGAGAAAAAAGCTGTGCAACAACACTTTACACTTTGAGGCTTTTCAACGAAGGAGAGAGTTTTTTCTTTCCCTTGACAGCAAAGTGTAATAATAACATTATGCAGTTGGTTTACAGCTACAGCTACTGCTGTGCTTACTGCATCATATGATTTCCCATTGAAAAAGAGTAGCTCACATTATTGGCAAGTGTGTGGTATTAGATGGAGCGTGATAACAGTAACTCGACGAGAATGCGAGTTGTTGCGAGATGAAAATTTGTGGTATTCATGCATAAACCTCATCTCATGCTACCCATGTTCTCATCCTCTACTTTGTAACAATGGATGGATATCGGTAAAATGTCTTGCAATCTGGTTTTGACTTGGTGTAAGCTATCCTGTTTTTTCAGGCTCTATGGCTTTAATGTTTTCATGTTTGTTGGCAACGAACAAAAGTACAAGTAGTGATCACACACTCATTTCCCTTTCATTTGAAAATGAGCTGATGATAATACATTTTTAGATGAATCACTACACTATTGATTATGAAAAAGGAACAAAGTTTTTCTGTGAAAATGATGAGATAAAGATAAAATGATTCCACCCAAAGAACATTATTCTTGCTTTAAACTTCCAAAGGGTGGATTAGCTAGAATCATAGCTGTACTTGTGTCGTGGATGGATGGCCAAGTTAGTGGCTTGGAAACGAGCATTCTGAGAGAGTAAAAGTGATTTTTGCCTGGGTTTGGGAAAAGCTTTTTCAGCAGTTTTCATGAATTCTTAACCTCCTGATTGCAATCAATAGGATGAATCAGTGGTGTGGCACTAAAAGACTACTTACAGTTTATTCTTCTGCTCCAACTTCCTGATCTTTATGATCAAGAGCTTAATAGTTGGCATAGACTCCCATCTTTTCTTCATGTGGATCGCTCGTTCAAAATTAGCATGAAATTTTCATGGACATGCGTTTTATAGGTGCTCATTGTTAATATAAAAACGTGAAATACATCAAGTAAAAAACAAGAACGAAGGAAACTGGGAAGTAGGGACCAGGATACTCACACTGCAACACAATGATGTTTTACGATTCAAAAATTTAAAGTATCAACATCAGCTTTTAAGATTTTGTTGTTGTTAATTCGCTGAAATGCTATTATCGTGTTTCACCTTGATCCCGACATCATTGAGGACAAAGATCATCAATTCAAAGCTGATTACTACATGTTCCAATTAAATGTGCATAGCGAGTACAATTTTTTTTGCAGGAATATTACGTAGAAACATCACAAGATGATACCAGGTTAAACGTCTCCCCAAAGTAGGTATGTTTTGAGACTGTTGTTATCGAAATTGAATCAAGCCTGTCTATAGCCACACAGATATGTAATTTGAAGGTAGGCTGCTCCATAAAAATTATTGCAGACGAAGAATACAATTCCACAAGCTTTATCTTGATCATCGTCACGATCCACACGATATAAAATATTGTGGAGAGGCAAAAAAGACAATCATCCACAAGGAATTCTTTCTAAGCTTGACACCTTTCACAAGGAAAACAGATAGCAAGTTCAGTCAACAAGACGAAAGGACGGCAGACTCGAGAGAGAGATGAGAGCAATACAAAATTTATAATGTATGCATTACTTGGCAATTGGTTAAATAGGAAGGGTAAGAGATGAGGATGCAGTGCAGGACAACAGGTATTTTCGCACATTAATGGACGCGAGCAACAAACAGCTTTTGATGTTTCTCTCGTTTTATAAAACATTTGAATGGGTATACACAGATAATGTTATGATGATATGATAATAACGCAACATTGAAGAACACTAAACGGCATTCCATATGACTTTAGTCCACATCTTTTATTTTCCATCTACTCAAGTCTCATTTATCACTGGAAAGTTGGAGTAACGTGCACATTGGCAATTAGTCTCGAACCCAGATAAATGGACGGTGTGTAGAGGCTTTACATTTTATTATACCTGGCTAACTCTGAATCTAGCAGTTTTTTTTACAAAACCAAAATGTTGATTGTTAGCATTCAACAATTCCCTTTAAAATCAACTTTTTTTCCCTACTCATCTCCCTCACTGAGAGCACGACTTGAGTGTGTTGATATGCACGTTGTAACCTTGCCATTGCATAATTGCACGGGCCGATGATATTATGTTGAGTGTGACTTTTGATTTGATGTCTGCGTCTGCTGCTCTTTGGACTGGATGGATTATTGTGGTCTTCAACAAGACACACAGTGTTTGCTCCCCTTTCCTTGAGCATCTTCATTCTCATCCTTTTTTTCATGAGTGTGCAATTTTAATGAAAGGTGCACGCATGCATCATCCATCCACGAATTGGCAACTATTTCCACTTGATCCAGGGTCATTAATTTTCAAGTTGTAAAATGGGAAGTCATAAATATTTCCTATCAGAATAAAAAAAACGGCACTTTTCAGTCAAGTGAAACGAAAAAGACAAAACCATACATTATATCTTCCTACCAACCCACCGACAATGGAGTGCATCCGTTCGGGGTTGGACTGGGATGGCATGAGCGGAGTAAGATATGCCTTCTCATTCTCATCTCTTCTTGATCACCGGCATCAAATATAATTGGCATATGTTACATAATACACACCTCAGTTGAGTTTAGGTGCACAAAGCCATGAAAATGATGCGAATTGAGTTGTGCCTCACTTCTCAAAATATTCTTGAACTTCCGATTCAATCATAGATGGGCATGCACGGTAAAAATACACTCGTCACTTGAGGCAGAAATAGAAATGAATTGCGTACCTAAGTACTTGTGCCATTATCAAATCAAGAAATAGATTTATTTCATATACCTGCTCAATTGTGAAGAGTGAAGAGGGTAGGTAAGTGTTCAAAACTTGGAAAAGCGAATAATATGCTTAGGTATATCCAACAAACATAAACGCAAAAGTCCCGGTTCGTTCGGGCTTGTTCAAAAAAATTGAAAAGAAAGTTCCCAAATGAACTACGCTTTGTACGCTCGCTCACAATAATCATGGTGGTGAAGCTGTAATGCTATATTGCAATCAATGTCAGAACAGTAGAAGAAAGGAACAAAGTTTGTGCACTTGTACTGTAAATAAAAAAGTTCAATACAAAGTGCAATAATATATTTGTTTCATGGGAAATAACGGAATTGCTAATATTGAAAGGGGAAACGTCTTCCCCGTCACTACAATCCCTTTCATTATATCCTCCTGGTCGGTTTGGATCAAGCTTAAATGTGTGATACTACGGACGTATGAAAAAGTACGCATGCGATTTCTTGCGATCTTTCCGTGTGTGCACGATTATACGTTATCCTATGAGAATATGTAAGTACAGGCGGTCAGAATTCGAAAAAATGAAGAAAAGCCAAGCTACGGTTGTACAAGCCATAACTAACTTCAGTACTGCACATAAGTTTACGTACCGACATCAACGTAAAGCAGCAGCCGGTATAAAAACCATTTTCTTGTTATTTCAAGAAAAAACTAGTATTGGTTTGGTTAAGGCAGGAGAGGAGGTATTTGAGAACGCTTCAAGTATGAAAAACCGTCAGACAGGAAATGAAAATTCTTCGAAAAAACTTTGTTCTAACTCTATGTTACCACCGGTGTAGGAAGCTGGCTAAACCTGAACCTGAGTAAATTTTGTTTATGGCAACTTCCATGTCCGCTTGAATTTTATGAACAAACATAAATACATAAGCAATGCAAGCGCAAAGAGTTAATAAGAGGCAATTGAGAGTTTTTGTGTTCGAAAATGCATTGATGCACTTCAAAACTTGACCATTCATCCTAAATGGATGCGAATGATAAATTTATTTATACGTTTTGGTAAGAGGACGTAAGTGGATAGGAATTTCTGTGAATGCGAGCAGGGATTTTGTCTCTGCGAATCCGTTATAGAATGTACACTCACTGAAACTGCAACGTGCGTACGGAACTAATTTGAAACTTTGTTTTTTTCTCACGCCTTCCATCTTACTCGTAGTCAAGTTCAGTTTTATTTGAGCAGCTAAGCTTTTGAAATTTTTGGGTACGACTTCTTGTGATCATGATCCTTTAGTCTTACAAATGCAGTAAAGCTTTAAATGTGTGAATTGCAATGCGTAGGAAAAATACGTGTTTCTCATCCAATGCAAGTGGTTGAATGAATGTTGGAGCACAATGGGAACTTAAACCTTGTCGCTAGCCGTTACTTTTTGCACTTGAGATTTAATATCCGTAAAAATTCAAACGTTCCTTTTTTGTTATTCATCATCTTAAAGTAGAAAAATGATTCAGCAACAGTTACCTCCAAGTGAGAGACTGCTGTCAGTTTAAGTATATCTACGTACCATCCAATGAACGTGACATGGCTTCTGGCATCTCTAACATTTGAGTAAAGATTTATCCTTTTAGTTTTCCAGAGCAATGATGTCAGATCTCAACTGCTTTAGAAGTTGTTAAAGTTGATGACGATATTTTTCAAAGGTAAAAAGCCTATCAACGCAAGTTCGATGCATTAAAAATTATTAAATAACCTTTTGGTTAGCAAAAAGAATTAGAATTTCTTATGTATTGATTCTAAATGTTTCAAATGACTTAAACGCTCCCACTAAATCCTTTACTTTACGGCTACGGAAAGCTTTATACTGGATTATAGTAATTCCCACTTCCGCCTCATCCCGTTCCAATCCATTCCGTTATGACAAGTTTGAAAGTGATGCGTTATACAATTTGTTCAATTTAAAAAATACAGTATTATATCACCAACTTTTCCTTGTGTGAACATTACACGTAACATGCATAAATCTGTTTAAAATGCAAAGCATGCAGGATGCAGGCCATTAAATGCATTCCCTTATACAGTTCCTTTACTCCCCCTTTCTGGGGCATGATATCAGAACTCAGATTTCACGCTCATATTTTTACAATCCTGTTTAAGGCAGTTTACATATTGGTACTAATTTATTACAAGCACATTCTCTAGCTTTGATGTAAAAAGTGGCAAATAAGTATTATTTGCATTGGAGGCATGAGATGACAACATGAAGATTGCAAATGCGACAAGTGTCTACAAACTTATTCCTTTCTTCTACGCATTTTTTAGAATTACTAGTCATGGTCGACTATTAAGTAATACCCAGTTCTTAGGACATTCAAAATGTACTGTACTGTACAATTTTGTGTTTATAGGTAAATGGCTCTCATTCCCTATGAATCTGTTTCTCGGAAGTGATTAGCTAGCAATACTTGTCATTGTTCAGTACTTATGTCGTGTTGTTGTCTTGATCCCCAAAATATTTTCTTCCCACCATGTACCGCAATAAGCACATTTGACAGTTACGTCGGCAAGACTTTGGCCAAATGTTTGTGTTGACAATTTCGAACCATGCAAATTCCGATTCATGTACAGATATGTTTGTCATTGCGGAGCTTAATAGCAATTTGTAGTTTAGTACGTATGTGGCAGGTACATTTACAGATTTAAAGGGAGGCAATTCCCATCACATCCGACTATTATTTAATGGGCTTAAAATACATGAGGAAGAAACAAAATAACTGGTACACTGACCATCACGACGTCGATGGTGGAAGTGGTTTGGTTTGCCTTGGTTTGTGTTTTGATGCTGTAATAATATTATGTGAGTCAGTCTCATATCAATTTTGTAAAGTAAAGCATGCAAAAGTGCAATCATGAAATGCTTCAAAGTTTGCATAACACAAGGCATAAGGCACGTTTTTAGCCCTGTTCATCTCATCATCATCATCATTTTACCTGTTGTGGGCCGCAGGTTGAGAATATAGATAAATATATGTACCTAATGCAAAGTACGTCGGGGGATTGTGAGTTCGCTGACTCTTTTCCATTCATTATGTATGCGGTACAAAGAATATAAAAAATCTAATGGGCTCTGACATCTTCGTCATCATCACATCCCATTGCGTCTTATTGTGCCATCATAGTATCTCGAATCGGCTCAACTCACTCATTCTTTTTTGGCCGAAAATAAAGTCAGACTTTGAATTATAATGGAAAGAAAAACTGAGCTATTCTATTCTCATCTCATTTAAAATATAGCCAAAAAATAAGGCATAAATCTAAAGCAACGTCAACTCGAAAAAGAGATACATAGCTCGTATTTTAGTTAGCATCATCATTACCAATGTAACGAGCGAACGGCATAAAAAATATAATACCACAAAACCGATTTCGATTATACTTGTTACACTCTCGACCATCCTATTCTACTGGGAGTAATAACAATGCTAATTTTATTGAGCGAAATGCACGTTTTTATTCCCTCTCTTGTCAACTGCCAACGAGACTAAACAAAGAACATGCGTTGCAAAAGAAGATCATTTCCCACAGTCAGCTGACCTGACGGCTATTTCAAAAAAAATATTCAAAGGCATGTATTTATTTACTTACGCAATTTAGCTCGTTTTTCGTAACTTCGTTAGGTTTTAAAAATACAAAAACCCGTTTTAAAAGAGAGCTGTCGTCCACACAGCAAGACAGACAGAAAGTATGGTCTTTGTTGACCATAATGATCTTCCTTCCTCCTCACAATTTTTGAGGCATTTTGCATGCAATCCCATGCTTTCCTAAACATTTTTCCACAAGGGATGAAACGAAAGGTCACGAGCTAAGCAGAAAGGATGAGAGACTTGCATGTAACTGTTCTTGATAGCCCGGAAAATATTTTGTGGTGTAGTTTTGGTTTGGCGTGCGTGCAAAATAATGTCACACATCAAAATACTACGTTACATCATAAATTAGATAAGGGGAACTGTGGACCACTGCCTTTTGTGTAATTTTTTTTGCATGTTATTTCTGATTAAAATTCAACAAAAATGACATAATGTGATCCCGTTCACATTTTCTGTAATTTCATCAAAAATCTCCTGTTACCAAAGAAAGATGCTCCTCTCTCCCCAAATCTGCAAGTTGAATGAGTTCGCAAGGGAATCTATGGTCATCTTGTGACCAAGGCGGATAAGTCGTTTTTTTTGCAGAGTGACACCATTAACCAAAATTGTAGCGTTTTGTGACATGACATAACGATGCAATAAACAGTTTTAAACGTACGATGGGCAAAGGAATGTTATTCGTTTTATTCTTCCCATTATCAAGATGTCAAACTATATGCGCTACCTGCATTAACGTTGCAATCAATTACACTCCACGTGTGAAAGTATTGAATGTACAAACACTCTCAAAGTAAAGTTTGTCGGAGACGAGGTGAAAAAATCAGTCGGCAATCAACCATTACATTAAGTATTTGGCCAAGTCTAAACAAACAGAACATTTTTTGTGGTCGACAACTGAATGTAATACTCATTTGCATTTACTCTTGCTGACAAACTAGAACTATTTCCCCAATTCCCCATTTCCGCTCCTTTCCTTTTTTGGCCATGAGAAATCAATATTATGTAACTGAAACTGTGACAAGAAGTAACTTGTTGTGTTGGTTCAGAAAAATGATGAGATAATGCTTTTTATGAGCTAATGATGATGATGGCTACAGAAAAATATCATGCTCGGATGGTGTAACAACGTGGCAGCTGTAGTCGATTGCGAACTTGCATGCAACTTGCTAACTTTAATATGCAGCAGCCCAAAATGAGATGATGTTGCAGATTGACATGTTGGCTGACCAGTTGTTAAACTATACACTCTAGAAGCAAAGAAAGTGAATTTCATACTCTTGTCTTGTCAACTCGGTTGCAATAGGAATACCAATGAGTGGGGGAATAGGAAATTTAGTTTAGGAATGCAAATTTGCGTCATGCTGTACACCAATAAATTCTGCATGTTCTCCTCTCCTACACACCAAGGAAGTACAAGTGGACCAACCAATACGGTTGTTATGCAACCACTCTCAACCAGCTTCACTTTCAGTTTTCCAGATTAATAAGAGATTACACGTTGCTTATCCCACTAAACCTTATTCATTCACCTTTGGCTCCCTAACGAACATTTACCCAGATAAACATCACCAAATAAAGAGATTGAATAGAAACCCTGTGATATGTTATGACGGTGTCATGATTATCCCAACCCCAACGAAACCATCATGGCTTAGGTAATGTCATACACAACTCGAAAAGTGTTGACTCCCCGGTGGCAAAAAAATTAAAGATGTTTAAGTACACGTTATTCACTTTGGTACTCCAAACCATACTTTACAAACCTACATTTTTGACAATACAATGTATTGGTAAAAACAGGCATTCATACCGCAGCAGTTGACATAGTCAACCAGAAAGAGAGGCCAACTCCCATAACCCTTCTTCGTGGGTGGTTTAATGAAAACAACTCGGAATTGCATTCGCCATGTGCAATTTACAACTTTTGCTATGGTATCCTCATTCCTCACCGTAATTTTAGAGCCAAGAGCTTGTGGCATGAAGGGTTCGCAATGGGTTGGGAAGCTCAGAGTGAGATACAATGGTATCCTATCGATAGCGCACGAAAGTGAAATGAACTCAATGTTTACCAAAGACCATACAAAATTCACTTAATACACTGTGTAAGAAAGGGTTTAGCATAGTTTTCAATCAACTTGGCTTCAAATATACCGTTTTACATGTTCCCTTGTACTGTACTCACCAGTCTACGTGTTTATATGTTGCAGAAATTTCTCTTAATTACAATATTCTAGCAACACCGTTAATAAGCCAATGACTGGTGGAGTAACTATGTAAATCATGGACGTTTTAAGCTCCTTTCTGTATTATACCCATGATGAATGAATATGAATGAACTGTCTCACAATAATCATTCCTGTATATCACCACCAACTCTACTGTTTCTTTTGCCAAAATATAAATTGAAAGGGGAAGAAATGGATTTGAATGGGCATCAAAAATGCGTGTCTGAGCATGAATTCAATCAGTAATTGAAATCTTCATTTATCAATCCCTTAATTTATTAGTATCAACTCAGCAACCATCCGCCCATTCCAAACACTGTGTTCTCACACACAATGGAATAATATGAGGCAATAATGTCTTCAATAACTTTTGAATCCATCCCAAAAAGAAGGGCTTAAACAGGCAGGATTGGATTGCATAAACAAATGTTTTAAACCGCAATAAATACACTTGTACACTCCTAGACTTTTGTGACGGGTTTCGCTGACTTCAAGAACCCCTCTGTTTTAATTTAATACAGATTCACAGTTATGTACAAGGCATGAATCAATTTCAGCATGGTATAATATATTATTATTTATGCATTGCAAATCAAATCTCATATGTATGCATGTATTCCAACAAGCGTCACTAATTTGATGATGAATGAGATCCGCCATTCGCCGTTGTTGACGATTTGGCTACTAGCCCCATGTCGTACAAGATGCTCATATAAATCTATCGCTGTTTTCAATGCATAGGAGGAATTAACCCTTTAACACCTTAGCTCCTATTTCAGCATAAAAGACGAAGTTTATTACCCACCCTCGTTTGTTTTGCTGGTCTTAACTGAACGAAAAAAATTGCGCCTTTTAAGTTGTTTAGCTTCGACTTTTTCATGATTACAAAATTCCTCATGCTGTGCTCCGTGAATGTGAAACAATTGTGCTTTCCACCGTTTTGCATAAATATTAGGGAGTTTCCACCTGTTGCTACTATTCATTCCTTCCTATTCATTTTTCATAAGATTACGTACGAGTGAAATTGTGCTCCTGCTACCATTTTGCTGGGTTTCATTTATCGTATTTAAAATGTAATGGGGATATGATACAAGTTTTCATATGTACTCAAGCTATTATTATGTTATTACGTCTGTTATCGTCCTCTCTCTCTCTCTCGCTCATACAATTTTCTGAAATTGCATTCATTCAGATTCAGTGTGTTTCTAATGGATGCAGCTTGGCAAAAAAAAGAAACATACAGATGTCATGTCAAGTTGACAGGATGATTATTGTTATTCTTTCTTTCTCCTTCATTTTTTTCGCTTCTTGATGTACTGCATTAGGAGAACAAGTCCGATTTTTACAGGCGTTCATTTAAAATGCATTGTATTATTTGTGTTATTAACTTGGTATCCTTCAGCTGATACAAAGGAGCTCGTTGTCTCTCAACAAAACGTTAAACCTAAACTACTTTGCATTCTTGAGGTAAATGCCAATTTTAGCTGTTGAATTGAGAGAGATTCAGTAGCACAACTGGGGAACAATAAAAAATTGCATAGATTTTGATCTCATTCCATGATACGATTAAATAAATGAAATGTGCTCCGATTAAATTACGCATAATCAGAAGGGATACACGGACGGGATAAAAATGAATGGGAATTGATGAGTTAAGATAACTGTTTTGTCGTCACATTTTCTTTACACTTAATATAAACCATTTTGGATGGGAGTTTGCATAGCATAACATGGCAGTGGGAGCAAACCACCCTTAACGTATCAAATCAACATAAACGTTGCCACTTTTGTAAGCCATATTAGCCTATGAGAAGAAAACAACCGTGCATTGTTCAAAGTAGAAAAGTTTTGCTGTTCAAAAAAGCAGTAAATACATTGCAAATGGTTTACTAACCGTTTCTAATATTCTCATGATTTTGAGTGAAGTGCATTACCTTAAGAATGTAATGGTATAAGGCAAACCAAGCTTTTTATAGTTTGATAGGCTGTACAAGCTTTCATAGTGTACTCAAAGCTCACACCTTTTCCTCGAGAGAAATGAAATGTTGCAGAAGTTTATTATCGAAGAGTGCACACACACTCACTACAACTATGACTGTGACTGGTGTGCCGTGCCGACAAGTAACGAGATGCGGCTGCTAATATAATACAACTAATACAATAACTGATATAATGCACACATTATTATTATTATTATTATTATCTTCACTTATACATGCGTTTATTGTGTACTGACTGCCGACTTCAAAATGCAGATTCAACAAATAAAATATAATATTATGATGATGATCATGAGCTTCATGATGATGACGCTGAACGAGTAAAGTACATGTAGAGGTCTACGTCCGTACAACCCACACGGCATGGCATGCATGCGCTGCATCACCAAACTTTGTTGATACTGATTGTTAATGGCTGCACAATACTGTCGTTCCCTTCTTTAAAAAGTAAAAGAGAAACAAACGTTTCGTCAACTGAAGAAAAATAAGTTTTCCCTTTTTCCTTATATGTCTCGGCTGACCTATTTCCAATCGGTTGCTTCATTTTTTAAAGCATCTTTAGACGCAAATTCTTTGCGCAGCGATAACTTATTTTTGTGTCTGTTGTAATGCAACAATGAAAATACCTATGTCAATGTCTTTGTGCGTGTGGAAAAAAATGAGAGTTGAGAAAAATGACATTTTCGGTTCTCTCTAGGAACAATAGATATTAAATAGCTGGGGTTGAAAAAAAAAAATCTTTAAAACGTTACTTCCCCATTTTTCTCTATAAAATTCACAACATAACCTCATAAATCCTTCCTACTGATGTAAATAATATGCAGCGGATCATTAAACTATTTGCTTTTTTTATGCTAGAATGTACATGCGTACATTAGTTAGCATTGCGTATTTGTTATTTGCTTTGATTATTGTAACAGCAGTTGATTTGCTTTGTAGAAATAATGGCGTAATAAAATGGGTTGTTTATGACGGTTCAAAATGAAAATTTGAAAATTGATATAAACTCCCTTTGATTTTGATGTTGGTCACATGATATAACTGCGTGTTTTGCAGATGCTTGCTTACTCAGAAAATCACTTCCGTGACAAATCATCATTCAAACCTTTAATTTATCTTCCTCTAGATATCGATGAATGTCAAATCCCAGAGCTGAAATCCAGGTGTGTCCAGAACGCGGAGTGTTGCAATCTTCCTGCTCACTTCATTTGCAAATGTCTACCGGGCTTTGAGGGTGATGGAGAGGTTGAGTGTAAAGGTGAGTGAATTTCATGATTGATTTACAACTATCTTCTAATGCAAGCATGAATGCATCTCTGTGAGACGGGGCTAGAGTCGAATGACAATTGCATTGAGCTGGTTTCTCTAGCCAATGTTTGACTTTGTGGAAACCCTTCTGCAAAAACAAGCGTTATTAAAAAGTTTATAGCAAACCAGTGTACATTTTTTTTCAATTTCTTTTTGACATGTTGGCCTACCAGTTAGTAGAATGCATGGAATGTAAAATTGATAAGAAATTTGAACCTCTGTTTTGACGATTTAATTCTCCGACTTCATTTTTTTCATGTTGTCTTGTTTCCTTGAAAGTGTGAAAGATGCATTTTTTATATTAAAAAGCTTCAAAAAATTTCGATACCCTTTTACTTCCAAACGTGTTTTATACCTAGATACAATTCAAGTCAGCCTATACCTCAATGCACAATATCATATTTACTGGTCAAGTTGGCTACCACACATTGAGCTCCCATAAAAAAACCTGGACATTCCATGAATTACACGGTAGTGCTTCTGTTGCACCTTCTCTTTGTGGAAATTAAGACGCATGGAATTTACAATATATAAGCGATTTAAAGATTGGGTTTTTATTCCGAGAACAATTTTTTAACTCAGTGAAAGTCACTACATCGATAGTATATGTTCGTTTAAACCAACATTTTACGCCGAGTTTGAACATTATGTACATAGGCTGCATACCAGAAAAATTGAGTACGTGTAACATGTTTGTGCTCAACTTCCTTGCATTTTCGATAGAAGCCATAACAAAGAATTTTAGACGAAAAAAAAAACATTTTGATCGTGAAGCACTCAAGAGGATCCTGTGTAGAACAGAAAAAATTTGCAACAAGTCACGATCTGACCCGAACACAAAGCCTCAATTACTTTTTGTTTTATTGCAATGTGAACCTCCCATATTTAATATCATCCATAATGCTGCACAAGTAGTTTAATATTGATATACACAGTGCATTGCTATTCCTATAAACTTTGACTACATTAGTCTTTGCGGGTGAGCCGATGTATTTGATTCCATTTTCATTACTTGACTACAAGACATGATCAAAAATCACACAATCATACACATGTTCATATTAACCAAAAACATGATGAAGTTGAAGAAAAAAATACCACGTATGAATTGTGCGTACGATAGAATGTAGATATTTGCATGCATATTAATTTTTTCCAAACATTCCTACATACGCCTGTGCATGGTGTGATGTTACAAATTTTTATTTGCTACTTCATCACACACACTCAACATTTTTGTTGCCACTTGGTTTGCAAAGAAATGTGAGGCATGCTATAAGCCAATGGAGTGACGTATGAGTTTATTTGAACTCAAAACTGATGGAGAAATTGAGATTCTTTTCACCTTTGAGATTGCATCTGTAAATCGAGAAATGCATTGTTTTTTGCTAATTTTATGGTACATATTGATTACCAATTCAATTCTTTCCCGACTGACTCGACTCCACAGAAAAAAAACTCACTTAATAATACTTTCCTTGAATTGTTTGAACCGTACTCCTTCTTCGGATGCATGAGTTTGCTTTATGATATAATGACCTCTTATCCAATTCCATGTGTACTTCCATTTTTTGCAGATATCGATGAATGTCAATCACCCGACTCGTGCGGAGAAAATGCGATCTGTCAAAATGTACCCGGTAACTACACTTGCTCCTGCCAAAATGGATTTGAAGGGAATCCCTACGAAAAGGTAGGCTTATCGGACTTGATATTATTTTATGGGCTTCCATTATTATTACTTTTCTGTCATCGTGAGCAATTTGACAAACACTTATTTAGCTCTGTTTTGGTTGTCACGTTTGTAGTTGTAAAGTTGGAGACAGAGTCAATTAAAATGATTAATGACTCATGCATTAAAAAAATGAACCATTGCCAGCAGCTTTTATTAAGCACAAGTAATAAGAATAATTGTTGCTCAACTGTTGTATTTAAAAAGTAAAAAGCTAACGTTGAATTTTAATTTGCATAAATGAACCGTATAAAAATATTAAAAAGCCAAGCCAAAGTCAGGCATCCCATGAATTACACGGTTGTTGCAAGTCGCAATGGTCAGAAATAGGCTGAATGCAAGCCTTAAAGAAATAGCTTGACATTTCATACGAAATATCATGAAACTAGTTGAAGGAGACCTAAAATTATTGAAATAATTGCAATCTTTCAAAATCAATCGTGTAGTGTGTGGACGTGAATGAGTGCGAACGTGACAATGCCTGTGGGCAAGGGGCTCGTTGCACGAATCTCAGGGGATCACATACTTGCGAATGTCCAGAAGGATTTACTGGGGATCCACAAACAGGATGTATTGACATTGATGAGTGCCTGGCTAACCCGTGTGGAGAAAATGCGGCTTGTGTTAACGTACCTGGAAGCTTCTCATGTACCTGCAAAGATGGATTCCAAGGAGATCCCACGAAACTGTGCACAGGTTTGATAACTTTAGCATGCAACCATTTTCCCCAAGCATTTGAAACAGAATTAAACTTTGATTTTGATCCACGAGAAATTTTTCTATGCAATTTTACATCCACATTTTTACATTCGTTCGTTCAGAACCACATTTACAAAAAAAATATCCAGACATTTGTTGTAGATTTTTGTAATTTAAAAATAACTGATAATATTACCAATGTAAATTATTTTTGATTGACACCTGTAATTATTTATGGACTCATTAATCAATGCAGTACGCATGATCCTTAACCTTTGTGTAAATAACAACACGTAACGTAAATTAATGTCGCTTTTAGATATCAATGAATGCTCTCGAGGAGGGAATGAAACGCTCGTTTCCTCAGAGCTTTGCCATAAAGACGCTGTTTGTATTAACACGCCGGGCTCGTATCGCTGCGAGTGTCGGCCAGGCTATGAAGGTAACCCCACTGAAGAATGCCTTGATATTAACGAGTGCATTTCCGGAAGTGCTTGCGGAATCAATTCCAAATGCTACAACGTGCCAGGATCATTCAAATGTTTGTGTCCAAAGGGGTTCGATGGCGATCCGTACAAATTTTGCGAAAGTATGTTTGATGAGTTGTTGAAGTACTCTGCTTATGCTTCAGTTACTGAATTACACAACTGCTTTTGTACTGCACCTTTTGCTAGTTGTCCTTTGCAAAACTTCGTCGTTTTTAAATGTACATGATTCAAATTCTTAAAAAAATGAATTCAATGGCACTTGCTGTACGACTTGCTAATTTCTAGACCTTCCGAAACTTCCAATGTGGGCCACGTTTTGCAAAGTTCAATTAGACCTAATATGTTTTACGAGCTTGCTAATTATTTACAAAATGATGGAGTAATCCAGCTTGTTAATTAAACGCAACACCTAACTTTTGCTTTTAGCGGCACTTCTTTTTTGTCTAAAAAACAATTTCCGCGCACGCATGAGAATTTAATTAAACAATTAAAAAAGTGTTTGTAACATTGTTGTCTATTTAATTTGATGTACAATAGATGTAAATGAATGTGCAAAAAGCCCATGTGGCCAAAATGCCGACTGTATTGACACAATTGGTAGCTTTACCTGTGTTTGTCAACAAGATTTCACAGGGGACCCTTACACAAAATGTGTTGGTTAGTACAAGCTTTTTAATACTATTAATTTATTAAGGTTACGTCACAACACATGTTAATATTTTTTAATATACAAACAACTGACCAGAGGTGCTAGTTGGTGATTGATTAGTGTACATATATTTATTCGATGCAAAAAGTCATCAGCCTTGAATGTATTGTAGGCGCAAGCAAAGTGCGAATAATGAAATAATAGCACGAAAAGGCAATTAATTACTGAATGTTGAATGTGCTATAGTAATATAATTAATTATAGCTATTTTGTAACAATAACTGCAACTGAAAAAAATCCACAAATTTCCATGTATTTTTATCCATATCGATGTGTGCCATCTTGACCCCGTTGTCCGTAATGAATTGAATTAACGCTGATCTAATCTCTGTGAAAGGAAGATCGTAATTAACAGCAACAGCAAAGTTCAAACAAATAATAGTATATTATATCAGCAAGTATAAATAGTACACAAATTTTCTTGTATAGTAAACAAAAAAAAGGAGAAATGAATGCTTGGAAGCACAAACACACTATAATAATCACAATCACAATATTCCTATTACACATATCACGATCACTACCTCTTACCTTGTGTATAATGACTATCACTTGCAATTACACATTTTCGCGTTGTACACACTCACTCAAGATGATAACCGTTGACAAATGACACACTGATTGTGTAGTGGAGACGATAAAGAAAGGATTAAAACCATTTTTTTCTCGATGAACTTGACACTGAAACTTGTCTTCAAGTGTACAAGAAAGATTTCATTAAATCATGCAAATTCCTTGAAAGTTGGACCTGTGATTACATTTTACACAAACATAATACTTCCTCAAAGAGTACAGGATGTAGTGCTGAGGGTTAAATTTATGATGATCATGATGATGATGAAACTTACATAAAACAAAACTTTTCGAGGAAGTACCTTTCTTTGACGTTTGATGTTGTAGATGTTGATGATTACAGCACATGTTAAAGATGAGATGATCTTTGCTATATTTCTCCGCTGAATTTTTAAAAAGATATGTCTAATGCAAATGATTTGAGAATAATAATCTTAACAATTACATTGTAGACATTGACGAATGTAGTACGATTGATCGTCCATGTGGACTGCACGCTATCTGTGAAAACGCTTCCCCAGGATACACCTGCAGATGTCCGCAAGGATTCACAGGAAAACCTGATGCTCGAACTGCTTGCGAACAGGTATGCCATTGATGATGATGATGATGAGAAGGGATAAAAGATTTTTATAATGTAATCAACTGAGGCATTGCTTTCCTCTGGTGTAAATTAAAGATGAGGTGATAATCTGCGTGATGCAAGCTTTAGCACGTTTATCTAATGCCTGAATTTTTCTCTCTCTCCCAAACGTTGCGTTTCTCAGATTGATGTTACAACCGTGTGTCAATCCAATTTCGACTGTGTCAACAATGCCGAGTGCGTTCAAGGTCAATGCTTTTGCCGAGATGGTTTCAGAGCCAACAAGGCAGAGTGTGTTGACGTTGATGAGTGCCAGACAGACCCATGTGGACCCAACTCGTTGTGTACAAACACTCCAGGAAGCTTTAGGTGTGAATGCAGCACTGGGTTCAGAGGATCACCGCCGGCTAAACAGTGTAAAGGTGCGTAACTCCAAATCCAGTTCATTAGAGCTTTTTTTTCAGTGTGTTGGACCAACATCCGACAGACAAAGAGAATATACCGTAGCCATTTTAACACACACACCTGCATTTCCTCCACCTGACAAATATTTGCAGCTTTAATTAACCAATATTTTTGTGATGTGATGTAATGCTAAACAAATGATGATGATGAATGATGACTGAACATTTTGAATTTTTGAAAACTGCTTGCTTTCCACCTTGCACGACAGATGTAAACGAATGTTTAAGCCTGCCATTTCCATGTGGAACTAATGCGAAATGCATTAACACTCCTGGAACATACAGATGTGAATGTCCCCTCCCACTCGTTGGGAATCCTTTTGACACTTGCATGCGTGAGTACACAACACACAACACACAAATACGTAACACTTTTTTATACTCCAACAAATTCCTAGTTTTATTTGTACAGTACATCTACATAAACACCGACATCTCTACTAATTCACTAAAATG